>JAQIWA010000820.1:0-24740 GCA_034693305.1 Eueremaeus valkanovi
ATACAAATGTGTTGTGTTAAGATCATATGGACATGCCAATAGCCAATCAACTGGTCAATAGCTAATGACGTAGGGGCCTTTCTCTCGCTAAGGTGGCTATAGCACAATTCAAATCACTTTTTTCTAGCTTCTGGTCATTTCCCTAAAAATGTCTTATGTGTTTGGAGCCAGCTCATCTTCTGCTTGCTTTCTATCAAAAAAAAACATTTCAACATATGCTGTCCTAAAGACAGGCACTTTTCCTATAGAAAATGGCATGGCACATATTCTGGAATGAACTTGATAAGTATGAGGGTAGACAGCCTAGAAGCGGGTTATTGTGCAGAATCAGACATACTGTGCAAATGTAGACATACTGTACACATGATTTCATTAATCCATAAATGGTTTTTGTGCACAGATTTTAGGAAATACTTTATAACTTACGTCGGTTTGAGATAATCTAAGAATAAGTCTTTCATTCACTCTTACAATAATATTGACTCCAATATTGTGAGAGTGAATGACATATCAATAGCCAATATTAGTGGCGAATAAAATCCTAATAGAAATTGAAAAGTCAAGTTGTAATTGATGCTGAATAGAACTGAACCAGGAAAACTTTCCAAAAAAACAGTAACATATAGTCAATTGTTTGTGAATACTATTTCTATCATGGGTAATTTTGTATTTATATGAGTGACGAGCAAAGTGTGAAAGTCATTCATTTAATTAAACATTATACTCAGGAACCACGGAAATTCATCAATTTTGAAAACACCTAGATTCCTTATAATTATCTATTTTATAATATTTTCACACGTTATATGAACTGGTGTATATTATATTCATACTGTGCCATACAATGGGTATCTTATTGGGCTTATCGTAAATTACGGAGTCAAGGGAAAGATACCTGGGAAATTTTACTCGTCGTCACTGAAAATACAGTTATAAATAATGTAAAACTGAACAAATTATTTGACTTAAATTGTGCCTTCAATTTATGGTCATTTTATACCTGCAAGTGTAGGCGTTTAATATTTATATGTATTCCAATGAACATCAATAAAACGAATATTAGTGATGCATAACAGTGTAGAACACCACTAATATTCAGGCTCAGTCAATATTATTGACATTTTCAGTAAAATTACTTTTATTACCAAAACATTTATTCCATTCACACTCAGTCTGATTGTATAATTTAATTGATTAGATTGTTATTACTAGTATTAATACTGTACTACACTTACAGTATTTTCTCAATATTTTTCACATAAACTCATATAAGTCTTACCCCATAGAGAAGCGAACAAATGAATAGACACTGTATTGACCGGGTCATCAATTTTCATGAACTTGAGTGCAGGTATGCTAGAAATTGATAATAAGCTGCCAATTAGACCAATGATCAGTGCTTCCCAAGGCTGGTATAGCGCACAGCCGGCAGAAACCGATACTAATCCCGAGAGTAGTCCACAAATGAATACTTTTATATCGAATTTTCGTTTCATAAATAAGAAACTCAGCAGAAGTGCATTTACGCCACCGATCGATGAGGCGATTATCGTCGATACGGCAGATCTGGTCAGCAATTCAGGGGTTAGTGACCAATAGAAACACTAATGAGTTGAATATTTGTGACTAACCGGGCAGAATATTTCCATTTGTTGTCCGAAACCCCAAAAACCGATGACATATGCAGTCCAACCCAACCCCACCTAAAAGTATTGGTTATTTTAAGAATTGATTTTCTGGTCAGTGATCAGTGCAGTGCTGTTACCAAAGCATAAATGTTCCCAAAAGTGCATTTGTAGGCGAACTCATTGCAAAGGCTCCGGCATTTTTGGAAAATCGGCCCAATCGTGGCCTGAGAATGAGTGTCGACACTAATCCAGACATACCTTCGGTTAGGATTTTATAAATAAAATAATCTTATTGTTCGGAAAATACATAATTTCGATGAATAATACCTCCGACTAAGTGAACAGTAGAACAGCCGGCGATGTCTATGGCGTTGAGCTGATGGAGGAAACCATTTGGAGACCAAATCCAATAACTGGGTATTGAAAACATAATAGTAATGAAGAAACAGAATATAGAGTAAGCAATGAAAGTGATTCTCTCCGCCATCGCTCCCAACACTATAGTCGTCGCTATTGAGGCCAAAGACAAACGATAGGTATAACTGGCAAATAGTTGGCCCATATCTTCAGCGGTCGAGTCGACCATAAACTGACCCCAACCTATGAACGGGTTCTTATAGTTAAGGTCTGTGTTTAACGATAATCCGTAGCCAACCGTCCAAAAGGCCAAACCACTGAACAACGGATCGCAACAGTTCTTCAGAATAATCGAGACGTGATTTTTGCGCCGAACACTCCCGGACTCGAGTAAACTGAACCCGGTTTGCATTGTGAATATGATAAACGATGAAGTGAGTATCCAGGTCGCATCGTCCCACGATATGTCTTCGGCCAACTTTATTCTCGTCTTATTCCTTGATTTCATACTTGCTTTTAAAGTTTTTTTCTTTCAAAGAGATTTCAAAACAATATTTATTTTTCTTCGAATTCTTTATCAATATTTGCTTTCAACCGAAGAATTCTTATGAATTCATTTCCAGAATATTCTTACTTCTGTTCAGCGTTTCTATTGTTCGAGTGAAGTCTATGACTACAATAAATAACTCAAACCAATAGAAACTATTTGTTCTTTAGTTTCTATTATTGGCTGAATTAGCAGAGGTGGGCAGAGGATGATGATTAGGAAATTATATTATTAATAATATCACCCGGATGCTAAGTGGGCGATATCTCAAAAAAATTCTATTCAATCAACTGTTATCTCTGTTCATTTAGACGACAAAAGTCTCAACATTTTAAAACTGCAATTTAGAACGAAATCTTTTCAATTTTGACCCGGACTACTTCGAATATAATGTAAATAAACTGCACTCCAATTGCTATAATGTATCACAAATATAGAATATAAATGATTTAATAACGTTATAAATTCATTTATTTGAAATATTACCTTCCTTAAATTTCTTCCATAGATGTTTTGCACAGGTACACACTCTGCTTTGCTCTGTCCACCTGTGCTCATTTATTTTTTGTAGAAAAAATACAAAACGATAAATGACTAAAAGTTATGATCAAATAATGCAATAAATATTCATTTGACATGAATTGGGATGAATTCTAATCAATTATGAAAAAGTACCTTTACACTCATTGACCTGACCTTCTAACGAATCAGAAAAGGCATAACTCAATGCTTAAACAAGCTCTGGGCAATTTTATAGAATATTTTGCTGAATCAGGATTAATATTTAAAAGACTTCGTCAATAAGTTTTGATTTTAAATATTTTGTATGGATTATGGATTACATGGATTAGAATTATATAAAAATAACTTGATTTCAAAATTATTGCTGCAATCGGCCCACAATAATAATTTAATTGTACTATCTAATTTATTAAATTATTTAAAGCTGCTTTTGTAGATTATAATAATATATGTACGGAATATGAATACTGTATATTCAATATATACCAGAGATGACGAAGTCCTATTGAAATGTACTGGGCAGTGCAGATCAGGGCTGTCACAGCGTTTTCTATTAACTTACTTTTTAAACACATAAACAGATCATTACTACTGTCTTATACTGTAATAAGATTTGAGCTCAAGATTATTCGGACGAGTTATGAGTTCAATATATAGTGTTCAGACATTTCAGTGTCAAACAAGTGCTCAACTGTTTTAAACAAATTAACACATTTTGGCATTAGTCCTATTTTTTAGCCTGATGCTGCGCTGCCCTGGTAATGTAGGATAAAAATACGATAATTTAAATAATAGATAATTTCTGTTGGCTCAGATTAATTTTGAATGCATGTGATTCTGTGATCCACATAGATTTCATACAAAACACCGGCACATTTCCCATTCCTTATCAACAATAAGTATGGTTATCTTTGCAAAGTGACGGTGCATTCAATTTTCATTAGCAATACTAATAGATATTTCATAAGAATAAGTAATTAATGTTTTTATTCGACAATTATTTCACGTTTTTATTCATTTCTTTTCTCTTCATTTTTGGTATAAATATATAATTATTTCAAATATTTTTAAAATATATTTTCAAACATATATTTCAGATGAGATCAGAAGTTGCGTCGGTATTAATGGATGTGAAGATTGGATTACATATAATAATGAAAAATGTTTTAAAATTCTGAACAGAAGTGGGACTAAAGATGAAGCAGAGGCTGAATGCAGGAAACTGGAGGAGAGCTCGGGTTTAATTACTATTCACTCGAAAGACGAACAGATATTCCTAAACAATATGTTCTCCAAATACAGCGATCAAAATGTATGGCTCGCTATTGAATACAAGAACAAGGCATACAAATGGTCAGACAATAGTCCATTCAATTACACCAATTGGATCGATAGTAAAAGTAATGGTATTCCTTGTGTTTGGATGACCCTCTCTAAGACACAAGTGGGCAAATGGTCAGCACAGGAGTGCTCGAAGAAGGCTTTGATGGCCTGTCAGAAGAAACAAGTGATGAGTGGGTCTGCACTGCAGGCTATGATAGAAAAACTAGACAATAGAATAATGGAATTGGAAAAGAGAGTCATTCCCGAGGGCTTCATATACGTCCAGTTCCCCAAACATCAGAGCCCAGAAGAATTGTGGCCAAATAGTAAGTGGGACGACGTCACCAATATCTACGCGGATCTGTTTTTCCGGGCAGAGGGCCCGCACGCAAAATCATTTGGTGAAGTTCAAGAAGAAGACTACCCGGGTATTACCAAATATCTAGTACAGTGTACACACTTTGACCATGGTACTTCTCAGAGCGATCAGCTTGCTTATAACATCAGTAAAGGGCACTGGACTACCACTGGTTGTAGAGCTAATACGGCCATAGATCTTGTACAGATATATAGAGAGGACGGAGAGGTTAGGCCTAAAAATATGGCGATTCGTATTTGGAAAAGGGTTTCGAAGAAATAAAATTGTATTTTGAAAATGGATTTGAATCAGAATATTGTTTATTATTAAAAACCAATGAATTCTTTCATTTTTAATACTTCAGAATTAATTGTCTATTAATTATGACAAATGTCTTTCGATTATCAATTGAGGCACAGGAATTAGATTCATATCATCAATTCATCAATTCATCTTGGACCTGCTATGACCACCTGTGATAGTCAACAGGAGTGCACATTACGTACAGTATATATCGACTATGAAGACAATGTAATAGATTTGTAGTTTAATAACAAGGAAAGGGATGATATTTTATGTCTGACTTTTAATCATTTTATGCTTTAATACTCTATTTCTCAAAGAATTAATCATTTTTTTGATAATTCTTTACTCAATTTTATTGTCAATTCTAACCCAATTCTAACTCTACTCGTATTCATAGTAATTGTGTTCGGCTTTTGTGTCCATTAATCAGAAAACTATATTAAAGAAAAATATTATAAAATTAATTAATTAGTCAATGAAATATTGATTGTGTGAACTGGCACATTCATAAGAATGGGTAATACAGTATTGGTTTCTATCTAATAAACCCAAATATTCTATCAATCATTTCATGGCTTAAACTTAAATCGTTTCGACTGTCGATTAAAACATGAAAAACGACTCAGTTTTGGCTTTAATTCTTTCGAAGCCATTATTCGATTCTTTGGGCCATTATTTGAGAGACAATTCTGTCGGACAGTCATACAAAATAATGTCAACTCTCACAGAATCCGGTCCACACAAACCGATTTCCCCCGAGGTTTCATCTGAGGTGACGTCAGATGACGCGACCTGGATATTGACCTCGGCATTTGTCATATTCACAATGCAAACTGGGTTCGGGCTGTTGGAATCGGGTGCCTGTGCTAAGAAGAATGAAGTAAACATTCTGATGAAGAATGTGGCCGATGTAGTGCTCGGGGGTCTCTTCTATTGGGCCATTGGCTATGGATTGCAGTTTGGCGACGATGAGGGTCACACCGGCTGGTATGGAGTTGGCTATTGGTTCCTGGACTCGTCTGATGACAAAATGGGTCCGGTCTTCGCCACATTCATATTCCAACTGTCCTTCTGTACGACCGCCACAACCATAGTGTCCGGCTCTATGGCTGAGCGAACCAATTACAACGCATACATCATATTCTCACTGCTCAACACTGTTGTCTATTGCGTTCCCGCCGGTTGGATATGGAGGGACACGGGATGGCTCTACCAAATGGGTTGTTTGGATTTTGCTGGATGTGCTTGTGTTCACCTGATCGGTGAGTTTTGGGTTCAATAGAATTCTCAGTCTAACTAACAATAGGTTTGTTTGCACCCACAGGTGGTATCTCTGCTTTAGTGGCCGCGTATATGCTTAAGCCCCGGGTCAAGCGATATGAAAAAGGGACTGATCCTTTACCTATGGGAAATCCAGTCAACGCAGTGGTCGGCACATTTGCCTTATGGTGGGGTTGGCTCGGCTTCAATTGTGGCTCGACTTTCGGTGTCAGTCATAACAAATGGCAATTTGCAGAAAGAGCTGCCGTAACGACACTGAACGGGTCGTTCGCCGGCGGACTCATAGCTCTTATCTATTGTTTTATTACAAACAGAAGAGCAGACGTCAGTCCTATTCTCAATGGCATTCTCGCGGGTCAGTCATGTCTTCACTGCAATCCGTTAAAAATGATTTCATTTACAAAGTAATTAATATTGATCTTTAATACCCTGGATCAACACTGGACCCACACTGAATACACAGGACTGGTAGCGGTTACAAGTGGTGCCGGATTTTTCCTTCCATTCGACTCATTCATTATCGGTTCGTTAGGCTGTATAGCGAACACATTGGTTGCCCCCTTTCTGGACCGGCTCAAAATCGATGACCCGGTTGGTGCTGTAGCCGTTCATGCGGGAGCAGGAGTGGTAAATCAGATAAATTATAAATGAACTTGCAAATCAGAAAGATCAAACCTCTTGTTCAACTGACTGACAATTGTTTATTGTTTGACCTAAAGGTCGGTGCACTCTGTGTGGGTCTGTTCACTGTTGACATTCCAAACAACTTACTGAACGGCGGCCTAACTCGTGGACAGTCAGGTCTTTTCAAAGGTGGGGGCTTTCACTTGTTTGGCGTCCAATGTTTGGCAGTGGTAACTGTGTCCCTATGGAGTGGTATCACTACATGGATACTATTGGCGGCCATCGATAAAATCATACCGATTCGGATGTGCATCGAAGAGGAAATACTGGGCGCAGACATATGGATACATAACATACGCAACGAATACTACGATTTCGATGCCATTATCGGCGAAATGAGAAGTGAAGGCCTGGATCTGTGTCCGCACATCCAGCAAATGGAAGCGAATAAGTCTTCACTGGATTTCAATTTGTTTATTATCGACCGGTTTTTGATTAAACGAAAGCAAAATCATTGGATTAGAAAACTAATCGACAAAAATGCGATCGAAAACTATGAGAAAGATATTAAAAAAGATAAAATTGAATTAAGTAATGCTAAACATTTGAAAGCTGCCTGGGTCAATGCGCACACGGAGGTCAGGAATATTAACAGTATTAAACCAATTTGACCAAGAATATTCTTTAATAACACTATTTATTGCTACAAATAATAATTTTTGTTGAACAGAATTACCGCAGCCGGTCTAAGTAAATTGTACCAGTCTCTCAAAACAGAATACCTGGTAGCTACTGGCATGCCGTTGTAAAGTGAATCAAAAAAAATTACAAAATTGAGACCCAATAGAAAGTTATATTAGATTAAGTTTATATCAGAAACACATTATGTGATACAAAACCAATTTTCCTTTCGCTTGCATTCAATTGATATTAAATAACTATCCTATGAATCATATCCTCTCTTATACACTAAAATCTATTGTTTTTCCGTTCGATTCAATGTTAGAGTTGTCTGAATTTTAAAGAATATTTTCAATAAAGAATTTAATGATTAAGAAGTGTCAAGAATTTGTTAAACTGTTGTCGGCTCTACTCATCGGCCGCCAGAATCACATATTCTGCGGATTCTGTTATAAGAAGAAGTGATAGATTTGGACCCACTCTCAGACTCAAACGTGCTCGGTATCTCTTCCGAACCCTTTCCGCAGTCTGACGGTCACAAAAGAATACTTTTTTTTAATATTAAGCCAAATATATTTAATTAAAAGTCAATTATTTGTTCTTCTGATTCAATGTCTTCGTCATCTCTTCATCTCTTATTTCAGTTTGAGTTCATTTAATTTTATTTGATTTGCTTCTAATAATGATTGTGAAAACCAGATCATAAGTTGTGCCGGTTTTTAGTGAATTATACCAATCAATTGCATATAATTTTAAATTCTTTGCCTCACTTACAATGGTATGCCTGTGTACCCCGGGGTATACCGTCACTTAGTATGCTTCATTATATACCCGCATGCAGCTGTTGGTGCGGGATATGGTAGAAAAATATATATTTCGACATTTGCTGAGTTTTTCTTTTCATTCTTGTTATTGAACAAGCACGAACGTTATTACCAGCTAGTACAAAGCAAACAAAACATTGCAAGCAAAGCAAAACAAAAGTAGATCTTTGGTGCAAACTATTGATAATACAAAACGCTGTAAATATATTGAATCCCATTTAAACAGAATATTCTGTAACTTTAAACCAGTGCTACTCATAAGATTAAAATTGCGCTTGAGTAAGGTATTAAAGGCTATGCTTTAAGCTCTCTAAAATGAGCTCGGATTTCACACTTGCGTTGCACTGCTTTAAACTCATTTCTCAAACATTTCATACTTATATTCCGGATAATATATAGTACAAAATTAAAGAAAAACGAACCAGAACCATATGGTTATATGCAGCACATTCTATGAATGATATCAATACAAGCAAATGAAAACCCCCTTTAGATAAGCATGCTCTATTCTAGAATGTTTCACATAGTTATTACAAACAATACAAATAAATCAAATATGGTTTGGACGGAATATGTCTGGACTCAAGTATTTTATTGATTAGTAAAAAACTATTGAATCGATTTTAATAGGATTTGGTCTCAAAAAAAACATTATATAATGAATTGAATTTAATTCTTAAACGGTTCCCAAACCCCATTATCTCCTATTTGGCGAAGTGTTTTGCGGACATTCTTCATGAGTGCCTTTGCACTGCTTTCGGCCACTGTTTGTCTTATATTCCGCCGAATATTTTGAAACCATTTATAATTTTGCGAACAGTACTTCTCAGTGAATAATTTAATTTACATAATGTCCAAAACATTTTTTCCAAAATCTCTGTAAAATGTTATTAAAAATTTGAATAAACTTTTCAACGCTATAATTGTACTGTTGATACAGTACAGCACAGGGACTCTAATCACTGAAACTTTTATACCGAACTGATTTCACATTAAATCAAACATTTTTCACATAAGGAGTGAATTTTTCAAAATCTAACAAAAGAAGGCTTTGAGTCAACAATACTGTGTCTGTAATCCTCTAACTGTCCTACGAATAGACTTCGATATAAATTAAAGAGTGTCGGAGACAAAGGATCTTTAAATTCAAAATTTTAATGATCCACCTTAAATATCAGAAATTTATTCAATTTTATATAACAAGAATGAATTCACACTTAAGAAGTAGAAGGCTATTACAAAATCTATTTTCAAGGTCATTCTATTTTCAAGGTCAATACAACGATTAGCATGCGAACAGACCTGGACACAGGCCGGAGCATTTAAAAGTTTCCAGTCAGATATTAAAAGGGAAAGGTCAATTTAAAAATAAGTTGGAAACCATCCTGTATAATGAACTAAATGTATGCATTGGTCACTTTTATTATTTGAGTACTCGTACAAAAATAGCTGTAATAGCAGTGAAAATACTGTATAAACATTGACTCAATTGATAGCAACAATACAGGAGTACAAGACTTGCACTGAAAGTATTGCGCATTCATTGCATAACAGCCAACAATACTGTAGACGTGTATTGCAAATAACTGCCAACAGATAGCAGTGGAGTCGAGCACTGGAGTCATCATTTCATTACAGTATAGCCCTATCGCTGTATCGCTGTATCGCTGCAACAATGCAGACGCCATTTGTCTCATTCGTACGACGACTTCAATGGTAAGCATTTGTCTCTATTTTTATTCAAATATTCATTATATTTAAAAATTAATTATTTTATTATTTTTTCGTTCATTTCTTTTCTTTATTTTCGTTATTATTATTATTCGGCTATAAATCGACTAATAATTAGTGTTTAATAAAAATATTAACAATTTTTGTGTTTTTCTCTGTTTTTGTGTTTGAATTCAAGAACTAATCGTTTGATTCGTATTGTATTTCAGGCACCGATAGACCCGAACCAACTGCTGGCGGCCTTCGCGCCCCTATTGACCCCTACGGGCGGTATTAAGAATGCGACTGAAGTGCCCCGACTTTCTAGGTATAGGACAGACCCTCCGGTTGCGGACCTTTCTGTCCATCGGATTGAGAGCACCGATAGATCGAATCGATTAATAATGAAAATCAAATCAAATGAAATGAATTTCTATAATAAGGAACAGAATTAGAGCTATAGAGCACTGAATCGGCCTTTGAATCAATTGTTTAATCATTTCTTTACTTATATTTGATTAACAAAAATGACTTTTTCAGCACTAAAGCAGATATGCGTTACAACTGCTGTCAATGTATAGCAGACTTCACAGCATTGAAGCCAACACTGCGTTCTCCGTCTCTCTCACAGTCGCACTGGCAGTGCAGTGCCAGACGTGTGCACACAATGGCCGCACATTTGCCCCCAATTCTCAACAATCTTTTGACTCGACCTTTGGTTTTGTTTGGATTTTGTTTCAAATAAATTAATTTTTAGACAATTTGGGCACAAAATAGGCATAAATGCATTGATTGAGTCTGTAATTGGAAAATGGATTAAAGATTTAATTATTTATTGAAAGCCATTACCAGTACTACTGATACAGTGTTATCGGCATTGAGTGCATCAATACATACAAAGTCTATACACTATTAGAGTATAAGTTGTGTTAAGCGATAGTTGTGTTGTATAGGAAAGGAAAGGAAGTCTGAGTTCAATACGACTGGAATGCATACAATAGTTATGTAATGAGCGGCTGAACTGAACTTCCAATGAAATGAAAATTGCATTCAATTAATAAAAAGAAAGATTCGGATGATTTGTATAATCAATAATTGTATCAAACTTTTTACAATAATTTGTAATACAATTGATTTTGAATTAAATACAATGAATAAACGATCGACACATTGAATAGAGGATCAGTTTTAAGCGTATGCTTGTGTTGGCCGCGAGAGCGCCATCCGATCCGTTGCCTTCAAACGATTCCTAAGCCTATAATACTGTCTGTCATTATAGCCTTGGCTTTAGTCGAAAGCTTAAGTCGATTAAAGAGAAGTCTATTAATGAATACTTGATTGCAGACAAATATAGGCAAAATGATTGAGCCTGCACACTTAAATAAGCTGCAAAATGAACCCGGCCCCTCTGCAAGATGCATACCATTCATTTGATTTGATTTTTCATTATTTTTCTATTCTTTTACTTTATTTAATCAAAATTTTTAAAATTAATTTTCATTTTAATTATTTCCCAAACTTTTAGTTTAATGAAGAAGTTTTCGCGAAAATTAGTCTCGCGTTGTGTTTACTGCAATGTCCTGTTGGCCACCAGTCCTGATGTGCTCGAAGAGTAAATTGACTTTAATTTCGATTTTAATCTTTAGATTATTTAATAATTATTTTTATATTTATCTATAGATTCCTTAAGTCTGGCGGTTGGGAGACAATACATCTGTGGATCAAATCAGCCAAAGAGTTGGGAAATAAGCCATTCCTCGATGAGTTACTGAAGCTGTTGATGATCTTACCCATGAATGTGGAACGGCTTCGCGAAAACGATTCGCCGAAAATCATTAAGACTTTGTCTAAAAGTGAAGATTTAGTGTTAGCCCAGAAGGCCAGACAAGTGGTGGAGAAGTGGACCAAAATGATCGAATCGGCCTCCGGTGCGAAGGAGGGCACCAAAGATCATAAGAAGAAACGCAAAAAGGATAGCATCGATGGAACCAATAGTGACTCCAATTCTAAGGACAGTTCAGTTGAGCCCAAGAAACCAAAACTGACGGCCAATGCGTTAGACGTGAATACCACTGATGTGTCATATGATTCGATCAAAGAGGACATGAAGGCTAAGCCAGTTCGCACACCCCGTCCGGCCACTGCTAAAGTAAAGCCGGGAAAGTCACGTCTGGATGGGTTAGTCACCTCTCAGGCCAATGCAGAGAAATCAAAGGCAAGAAAAGAGACACAAATTAATAGCAATACTAAGAAACCGAATCCAAACACAAGCAATAAGTCATTGAACACAAGTAGTGCTGATTCGCAGAACACATCCGCCAATAGTTTGTCCTCAAAAGCTCCTAAAGTCAAATCTCAACCAATCGATATAAAGCCCACGGAGACCATCACCGCTGTACTACCACCACCGACGTCTTCCCCGACAACAGTAACAGCCCCACCGGCACCAGTAGTTCCGAAACAACCTGTTGTCCCACATGTGTTACAGGTATGCCATTCGAAAAGTTTTTATTCATTTGTTTCCGAAAATAATAATTATTTGATTTGACCCAAGGATTCGAATTTTTTTATGGATGCACTCATAGCACCGCCGACACAGACGAAGAAGAAGAGGCGAATGAGCGCTTCGACATCGTCTAAAGATGGTGGCAGTGCCAACAGTTCTGATAGCAACGGACCCGTAGCGTCCACTTCTAGTCCAAAAGCGTCTTCACCTCCGAAACCCTTTTCCTTCTATAAGGATATGATAGACGAAAAAGTGGACCAAAGAGTGGGTGAATCGAACACTGAGTTCAATGTCGACAATGAAACCAATGATAGCATAGAATCCGATAGTAATAGTGCGCTCAGAGATGAAGAACAAAATGATGACTCGAACGCCTCTGATCTGAACGAAGAGGAAGCGAATCACATGGATATTGATATAACAGTTCCCGACATTAAAACTGATGCGACTATCAGTTTGACGAGTCCTCTGAGAGTCATATCCGACACCAGTTCTAAGAATAAGATTAAACCGATTTTATGTTATATTAAAAAGGGATCCAAAAAGTCTGTCAGGTATTCAATGAGGCCTTGGATTCAATCAAATGATTGTTTTCTTTCAATAAAAGTCTTAAATATTTATCAATTATTCAATCGATTCAAATGAATTGAATTCTTATTAAATTCTGTAAAAATACAATTGAATTAAATCTGAGAAAAATTAGTTGAGTTTTATAGGAAGGAAAGGATAGCCCGGAATAGTAGTCATAGAAGTCTCAGCTTTGATGCCGTTATGCTATTTATAACTGACTTATTATATAAGCGGAAGACATGTAAATGAGCTTTAATTTCATTATTTTTTTTGGACAGTAATGCCTAAACTCAGAAAATGAATATTTTTTGACGATTTCTTCAGTAAAAAGTATTTTTACTCAATTGTCATAAAGATGACCATGTTAGATTAATGAATGTCTGTCCAAATTGATGAATAAGTGGTCCATATTTTGAGTATTTATTGAATGTTGAGAACAGATATTTAGAATAATATTTTCGTTCGACTGAAGTGTTTGAACAGAATTTGAGGTTTAATTGAATTGTTTTTCGATTGAATTTATTTATTTTGAATACAATTTATTAATAATTGTTTTGCTATTCATTCTACCAATAGATGGGTTGACGACAACAAACTTCAAACGATTAAGTACTTCGAATTGGATGAGACCGAGAGAGTCAATGTGACCCGACCTCCCGGTGCGGGCGGTATCGGCGATATAAAGCGCTTTGACATGAAGCACGAGGCACAGTTCATGCTCAGGGCTCGTCAGCAGAGCGCCAACAGTTTTGATTTGTCCGAAGACTACTTGAATAGAGTGCAGACATTCAGTCCGTGGAAACTGATTGTCTGCGACGGCGACACAAACCTCATAGAAGTGGGCAAAGACTCGAAGGAAAGACACATTCAATTGGAACGAATGCGGACAACACTCGAGACTTTTTACAGCCGAACCCAAATGCCTGATTCGCCGATCGAACCGGACCCTGAGCTGTATGTCCCGGAGGCGGAACCCATGAAAACCATACCCTTAGAGGACGAGAACAATCCGAATAATGTGCACGACTTCTCAAACATCGATTTGCCCGAACCCAAGACCGGCGAACAACTGCCGCCTCGAGTGCCTGACTTCAAGGCCATCGGCTTTGCACCGATAGGTGCGCCGCCGTTTACACCGGTCGCCAACCAACCCATGATGCAAGGTGCTCCCAATTTCGGTGGACAACCAATGATCCCGCAATTTGGTTCTGGTCCACAAATACTTGCGCCGCCCGGAGAGGCTTTCGCAGTGCGTCCTTCAGGTCCCGGACCTCAGCAGCAATTCTTTGCACCAAATAATGGTCCGCCGTTCCAGCAGTGGTCGGACTCAGGTCCGGGCCCTCGTGGTGGTCCACCGCCGCCACATTTCGTACCTCCCTTCTCAAATGGACCGTCAGCTCGAAGTATGGGAGTCCACAGGCCGTCACGATTGCCGCGCAATGCGCAGAACACGATATGCCGACACTACGCCCGGACCGGGAAGTGTCGGTTTCAGCCAAAGTGTAATTTTTTGCATTCAAACGACAGATGAAGACAAGAGACGAACGACTGATCTCTATATACTGTATATAAACACTGTATATCACTATTACAGCCATTCGTCGCCAACTCTTCTCTTAAATCGCATATAATTTGTCTTCAATTAAATGACATTTTATTTTCGTTTCTTTACGTTATTATTAATTTAATTTCAATTTCACTAAACAATTGTTTTTTCATTATATAAACAATTCATAAATCAATACATTTTTTCTATATATTTATGAATAGATTTTGCGAATTAAACATTACTTTCCGATTGAATGCTATTAATGCTATTGATTTGAAATTGTTTTTAATGTAAAGTATTTTTTTTGAATCGAATTTAATATTAAATATTTTTCTCATTAAATACGAAATTCAATGATATTTTGTCTTAAATATGAAACAACTAATAATCAGAATATTCTTTGATTACAATATAGTTCTTAAGCTATGATTCTGTAAATGCTTACAAAGGAATCGGTTTCTAATCAGTTGTTATTTGAGTTCTTTTTATATTATTTTTGTTCAATAAAAATAAAATTCATTCAATTTATAACTTTTTTTCTATTTATTTAATAATTATATATAGTTTTAATCAAAAAAAAATTAATGAAAAATAATCTATATTTTGCGATACAACAGATGTTTCGGTGAATTAATGAATAGGAAGTAATAATAATTTTGTTGAAAAGTTATATACCTTTGAAATGAAAAGTAAATTAAATATTGTTTTTAAGGAAAAATAACTTACAGTATATTAATTGAGTTTAAAAAGTATTGAAAACATATTTGTATAAAAATATTATAATTTTTTCCTTAGAATAGGATTTAAGTGAGAAAAACCCCAATTCATGTCCGCATACATTGATATAAAGAGAATTCAATTTATATATTACACAAAATAATAATAATTTTTAATCTGACAAAAAAAGAGGAAAAAAAGTTTAGATCAGACGAAATGATTGAATAAAATAATTATTGAGATTCTAATTAATTAATTAAAGTTAGAATTTGATAATTTTTGGCTGATTTCGACCCCTTTTCGTCGGCTTTTTACTCGGTTTATATGATTTTGGTTGTGTTGGATAATATGGTACATAATAGGGGAATGGGATTGAAGGCTGTGCCTGGAGTTGATGTACAAATGGCATCTGGGGTGGATAATAAAAGGCTGGCTGTGGTATATGCGGTGGCGGTTGCCTTACCTGTGTCATAGTGTTCGGGTACATTAGATGGTTAGGTCTATGACTGGGAGCTGCCATATGACTGACCATTGGTGTGCTATAACTGGGTTTTGGAAATTTAGGTGTTTTGGGGACTCGTCTGTTATATTGATTAAAAGGGAAGGTATGTTCAATTGGGTAATTGTGAGAAAAGGCAGTTTCCAGGCCTCCTGAGCCTCCTGTGCTCCAACCGGTCTCTCCGGCCATTATTTCATCGAATAGGTTGGAAGTCGTCATAAATTGTTTATTAGGTTTATATCGATTTGTATTCAGTTTTAATGGTATTTTCGGTTTCGGAACATTTTTATATATCTTCGGAATGATGTGTGTTTCGGGGAATGTGATGGGAAAGTCGTCTTCCGGTAGTATTTCCGGTACATAACCGTTAAGTCTTGAATTGAAAATATCTTTTTCATACTTAATGTCGTCGATAATCGATGGCTTGAAATCAGGAACTATTGAATGTGTTTTGAATACCTGTTCGTTATTATTGTTGGGAATTATTGTATTCTTATTTCGTTTCTGATTCTGATTATTAACATTGGTTTTGGTATTTGTGTTCACAATATCCTTGTTCTGCATCTCATCCTTGAAAAGGCTTTCTTTAATTATTTGCTTTTCAGTTTCGCTCAATTTCTTTATATACTCTGTCGGACTGTTTTCCGCGAACTTATAGTTCAGTGGCTGGAAGTGGTCGTAGAAGAGGTTCATTTGACTCGCAGGGTGTCTGAAGTTGGGTTGGTCTGAAATAGCCTGGCCAACTTTCATATCAAAAAGACTGTTGTAATTGAATCCGAAGTCATTGGAGTGATCTATCTGTCGGTTCGGGTTCTGTCTTCTGCCGGAGTTGTTCTGCTCTGACATGTCTTTGTTCTTATGACTAAAGCTGTAATTCTCTGTTCTCTGCGGTTGTGATGACTGCGGAATCAATTGCTGTGTATGTGTTGTTATTGTCTGATAACTGTGCGGCAACTCATCCATAGATTCGGACATTTCTTGAGCCCATTTGGGTTTTAGTGATTGAGTGCTCTTAGGCTTATACTCAATCTGTGCCTCTTTTTGCTGCACTGTCTTGTCATTGGACCACAAATGGTTGTCCGCCATTGGTTGTACTATCGTATGATGCACGGCCGGGTACGTAAAAGTGCTATCTTTATTGAAAAAATAATGCTCCGGATCAGGTTGTTGTTGAAATACTTGTTGTTCTTGTTGGGGTTGCGGCTTGCTGTTCTCGTTCCATGGCTTATGAACCGGGGCTGTAATGGTCTTCGGCTTCAATTGGTTTTGTTGTCCATAAGTATTGGGACTTTGTTTGAAAGGCGACCAATTTTTGTGGCCATTCTCTGAGTGCTGGTCGATCTGCAACTTTGGCCCCTGTTGTTGCTGTGCTTGTGCAGGTGCTTCTTGTGCCTGCACTTGAAGCTTTACCGTGGTCATCGGTTGGGCAACTATTGAAGACATGCTATACTTTGTCGGCTCATAATTATCTTTAGGCTCTGTCTGTGTCCACGCATGTGTGTCAACGTATATATGATGTGGCGATTGGTTCTGGCTTTTGATAATCTGCTTTTGTTTGTATTCTTCTACTGGAGGTCTGTATCGTCTCGTAGGAGATGTAGTGGTCGGGGGTTGGAATGTGGTCGTAGGCATTGGTTCTGTTCTCCCTTTTTCCAATTCATACACAAACGAATCACCCGTTTGTTTTCTCTCAGGCCATTTCACAGCTGGTCGGGCGGCTACAGCGGGTGCCAACTGGCGCACTGGTGGCACTTCGTAAGTCTTGTGCCGACCACTGGCGAAGCTCTTTTGAGGCGCAGCAGAAGAAGGTCTTTCTGTGGGCGTCGGAGCCGATAAATAGGCCTTATCTGGTGCTGAAGACGGTATATATGGTTCCGAATGAATGATTTCAAACGAGTTTTTATTAGTATTAGTATTAATGTTAAGATTTTGTTTAGTTCTCTCTGTATTGGAGTCTGAGTTCAGATTCGGTTTATTCAGTCTATTATCGAAAGACAGCATTTGATAGTCGTTTGGCGTAAATGATTGCTTAACAGTCGGCGAATATGTGTAATGATTTGAGTCAGTGGTGCTGTGACTGTGACTTATAACTGGCTTATTGTTCCCGTTTTCCTCTTTATAGCCCTTTCTGTTCGCATCAGTAACTGTCCCAAAATCACTGCTAACGAGAAGATGTGTATTACTGTTGCCGTTATTGGCCTTACTATTGGTGTTATAGTTATTCGGATTCGGATTATAATTATTATTATAATTGTTTTGAATATTCTTCCTATCATTTGCGCCGGTATTAGCCTTCGTGTTAGTGTTAGTGTTAGGGCTTAAAACTGGATTACGTTGTCGTTCACCAAAATTGCCGCCAAAATAATTGAATTTAATATCTTTGCTGTCAGTGTTAATGTTCTCCTCTTTATTATAATTATCTGTCGATTGATTATTAGAGTAATTATTATTCCTATTGTTATCAGAATTGGCTATAAATAGAATGAAAAGCAGAAAACAGTTTAAATTATGAGAATTATTATCAAAGAATTTATTTCACTTTAAACTAATGAATTCATACTCTGTATTGAGAATTATTCTCACACTTTATAATTAATTTATACAAACAAATAGTTGTTTCCAATTAGAGTACAATTATATCATTCAATCAACTATTATATTCGTTAATAATTATTCCGTTTTCTTATCGATTAATGCCATCAAATAATTAATTATCAATTCATTTATGCAATATATGTGCATAAATGTTGGGATACAAATATTTGTTACCTTATTTGAACTTGATCTTTTTATTTTAAACATATAAACCTCAATATAAAAAAGTATCTTAACTACAAATACGAGAATAAAGATTGAATTCAATCTGAAACTGATGGCTAGAATTAAAAAAAATTAAAAATTTTGAACTTAAATGAGTTTTTATATAAGATATTGTAGTTTAGAGAAAGAATCGCTTTTTATCGACAGTAAAAAAGTTTATCTTATAGTTAACTGTTTGGTCTAATTTGCTTGTATTCAAAAATAAGGTTAAATAAAAATAAAAAAATTATTGACTTTTTTTTTGTACATCAATAACAATGATTAGATTCAGTTTAGATGTGTCTAAAAAATAGAAGAAATTATTCTTTTACTGAGTTTTCACACTTAATATTATACTAAATATAGTTTAGCTTTGATTTTAATGATAAGTCATCTCTCTATCTGTCTCTGATTGATATCAAAATTAATACATAGAATAGCTGTCGACTGTATAACACTTTTTTGAATTTATTTGTCAATAAATTGATTGCTTAAAGCTATTGAAAAAATTCATTATTACAGTACAAATGATAATAAAATGATTGACTATTTATTAGAACATATTTATATCCATATATAATATAGCTGTCAATTGAGTATTACTATTAAAATCTTCGTCTTTTTGATAAACATTCAAAGTCTTAGTCAAAAAAGATGTTCTGTCTGTCTGTCTCTATCTTATAGTTATCTATTATTAGTCTGACTTCGCAACAAAAAATTAATTAAATTTTCAAAACAGATCTGTTTTGATCCGGAGCGCCCTAACGCTCACTGGTTAGAGGGTACGACTATCAGCTGGAGAGCTGAAGTTCCATTGATTTTCTACCCTTTCTTTTGATTTGATTTCGTTTAATGATATAAAAAGTGAAATAATTGCTCAAAACTCATAACTGAATGGTATGATAACAAACTGGCCTGGTGTTATCTATGCTATTATTTTCCTGTTATTATACTTAAACAAGGCACTTTGTAATGATTCCCTGTTGTCACTAACTAAAAATCGCCTAGGTAAAAACCTTGGTATATTGTTTTTATGAACATAATTTTAAAGATGGAATATTAATACAGTGAGGGTCTATAACCGATTGTCATAAACAGGAAATGTATCAAAAGTTTTCAAAGTTTCAATTAAAATAAGCCAATTCTTAAACTAATAATTAGTTTAAAGTAACGAAAAGTATATTTTCCTTAATTATTATAAACGAGTAATTGATTAATACCTTCTTTATTGTTATTATTGTTATTATTTGTGTAACTCTTGCTATAATTTTCAGTATTTGTGTCGACATTAGTTACAGTAGTTTTTCGCGAGTTTTCCAAACTTTTGATTTCATAAACAGGTTCTCTAAAGCCGGTGTCTTTGGTCTCATACTTGGGTGCCGTCACTTCAATGTGCACTTTGTCTCTCAGACTCTTTATATTCTTATTGACATTCATTTCAATTGGCGACACATTGGTTAAAACCGGCGATACCTGAGTCGGATACATGTGATTCTGACCCCAAGCCGGCTCTGACTGACACAGATCGTCAGCCGCATCGGTATCGCAGGTCATGTCCTTTTGATTGAACTTAGAATTGGACGGACACAGGAAGGTGTCTCTCTTTCCATCCGAATTGCAATAGTGAAACACTTCGCACCGGTAGTCCGGATCGCCATAATATCCCTCTACGCGCGAACCGCAGTCAAACTTGACGTTAGGCAACGACACCTGTAGTTGACTCAGATCTACGTCCACTTCCTCTGATTCTTCTTCTTGTGATGTCTTCGCTTGTGTTGTCGGTACCACAGGTGCTGTCGTAGAAGTGGTCGTTGATGTGTGTGCTTTGGAAAACGTATGTTGCCTTGAAAATGTCGGTTCGGTTGTCTCTGTGGACTTAGAGGAAGGTGATTTTGTTAAGTCCGTAACCACTTTCGTAACACTTTTTGTGATTTCCTATAAAACATAAATAAATATCAATTACCGTAAATGCGATTATAATATAAACTAATTATTATTTTTGATTTTTATTTCAAATATAATTATGATTTCTTATGTATAGAATGTTATGCTTTCTATAGAAAACCGGATTTTTTTGTTTGAATTTTTTTGTGGTTTACTTCAATAATTAGCTGATATTCTTAACAAGAATTCTCTGTTAGTATTCATGCGATACTACTGTACCAGAGGAGTGAAAATATGCTAATTTGGTTAATCACTCCATTCTCTTATGTGTCATATAATTCGATAATTATTTGCTCTAATTTTTCTACCTTTCCTTCCCGTCTCTCTCTCCCTCTCTATTAAACAAAAACTTTAGGCAAAGTTTAAAACACGATATCTTCTTGTGTTGAACTCATTGTGCAAATCATTGTGTTATTTGTTAATCGATTTCACGGAATCGACACAAATATAAATAAATTCATTGAGTTTTCCCAACCAATAGTCAATTAATTCAATTTTACTCTATTTTCATCTTATCTTTGATTAAAAAAATATTTTTATATTATTTTCTGTAAATTATTTATATATTTATAACTTTTGTGGGAAAATAAAAAGTTCTTCTTTTTATTTGAATAATGACTAGTATTATATGAACAATGTGGTCCAGGTGGTTGAACCTGAAGATGTTCACACACAAACATTCAATGTTGTTGACACCGCAGTTTATTTGGATCTTCGTTATTTAAATAGCCTGCACCTAATACATTTTATGTTGTACATTTAATCATACGACTACATTATCAAGGCAATAAGTTTAGAAATTAAAGTCTTATATTCTATTAAAAGATACCCAAGCATATTATAGAGGGCGACCATAACATTGACACCTTTGACACCTTGGTACTCTATAATATTGTTAACATTGATGACAAAAAGAAAACAAATGAGACTATACTATGTTTATTATCATTTTGCAAAATGTTCATTATGGACCTGTCTCAATTGTTAATCTATTTATAAATACATAATTATGGCAACAATTATCAGCCATTTTTGTTTGGAATAAATAATATCTTTTAATAACATAATAATTATCGAAAAACAATCAATTTTTAAGTTATATAATATTCAGAGTGAAAGTTAAAAATATGAATAAAACTAAACGAAAAGTAAGAAAAGAATGCAAAGTATGCAAAAGCATGAGGATGAATTAGTGAACACTTTGAAAGAGTACCTATAGTTGTGTTAGTGTGGGTTCATATATGAGTTGCAAAATTACAAACAATTAAATATTCATTAGAGTCAGTCTAATAATCATTGTTTACTGACTTTTAAGCTTAAAAATTATATTTCGTTTTAATTATTTAAATGATTTAAAAGTGTCAACAAATACGTGATTTTCATTCGGACTTCAATTTGTCAAACATTATGTCGTAATTAAAAACTAAATCTATTCGTATGAATAATGTATGCATTAATGAGTAATAAAATTTGAGATATTAATAGTTGAATATTCTGTAATTGAGCCAGATCAACAAGCCGGTAATGATCATGTTTATTACCGGTATATTATTTTCCGATTCTTTTATTTATAAGTTATAAATAGGTACTAAACTTCTTTCGGTTGAACATATCCATAGCTTTCAATCCCATTCAACAGTTTTGTGTAAAATAAAAAATTCTTCTGATTTTGGGAGATTTGTGTACCTTGATTACTTTCCAGTTTTCCGGTCATATTCTTGATTTATGTCTATGAATACACTCATTAGAAGAGTTTTACTGAAAACCTATCAACGGTTGAATATAATAGCAATCAATTATGAATACAGTTTAAGCAAATAAACCATTTTATGATCCAATTTAATACACAGTTTAAGCTATTTATTGCTCATTTGATTAATTGAGCCGAACTCAACTCTGTTACTAATTAAATGGTTTCAAATTAAGTTTAATTGATTTGAATGAAAGGTTTTAAACAAAATTAAAAATATTTCAGCTTAAGTCAAGTCTTTATATCGTATTTAAGATTTTTCATGTTCTTTATATTTGAGGTCAGGTCAGATTTGTAGACATTGAGAAAAATATTGAATTGTTCTGACAATTAAAACATTTGCCAAATCTTTATCTATTTTTTTAAAAATAAAAATTGAAAAATAAACAAAACAACAAAATTGGAAAATCAAAGAAATAAGTCTTTATTTGCAAAATAAAAAATTCTGAGAAATCCAGAGTATGTTTAGTGAAAATGTACTCTTACTGTACTGTACTCTCAAGCTATCAATTAGGAAATGTTAGCATTCGTTCGTTTTCCCATAATTATCCCGCAATCACATCATCTTGTTAATAGTCGATTTTAAAAATATAAGCTTGATCATTACTGATTATTAATTAGAATCTGTTTTCATATACAAATATACATAAGGAGAGGGACAGCAAAAAAGTAACGCTCTTATCGGATATTTCAATTTGTTTCAGATCAAATTCAGGATTGAAGTCAAACTGTCCCGAAGGGATTTACACAAAAACTTTATAGTTTTCTATTCTCTTCGTAAAAACTACTAAAAGTTCTTTGAAAAATTCTTCCTGAGCATACTACTGATCACTTTAATCGGGTTATTATCAATTGATCAAAATTGACAAAAAGTCTTCAAATGATTACATAATTATACTGTAAATGAATATTCAATTAAAGATCAAATTATTATAACAACAAAAAGTAAAATATTTGAGTAATTTCTTTACATTAATTGATATAAATGTAATTTTGGTGAAAATTTAATTTTATGTCATTTTTGACCAATCAGAAATACTGTAATGTGTTCTAATATAATTTAATCTTGGTCTATTATTTGGTCTATTAACAAAACCTTTTGAATTTGTCTTTTTGTGAATGAATAGAATTTTTATACAGTACTAAAGTATTTCATAATTTCTCAATTGAATGAATTTAATTATTCTTTAGTTGTTATTTCAGATTCAAAAATAATATATAATTTATACAAAACTAGACTTAATTTTTATTTATATTGTATTTAATTTTTATCTTAATATTAAACAACTTAAGCGTATTTTAATGATTTTATTCCTAATAATTATTTTCTCTTTAAAAGTAAATCAAAAATAATAAAAGTAATAACTTTTTAAACTATTAATTATTTATTGTCTAATTGTAAAGTATATTATATTTATGCCAATAAATAGGTTTATAAAAAACTTAAATATAATTTATGACTATTTTCTTAAAGAATTAAAACTAATGACAAGAATAAAGCTCTAAATTGTTATTCATTAGAAATCGCTTTACAATTGTGTGAACACTTCAAATAAAATACTTTAAATACACTGTTAATTGAATTCAGTCATAAATTTTGTTAACTTTTAAATTAACAGAAGTTAGTGAAACATAAATCATTTGAACGACTATAACAACACAAATACTGGATTTCAAGTTCTTTTCAATTAAACTTAAACTTATTTTTTTATAATTTTCTTTCGTATGAAATGATCATAAATTGTAAAAATCATTGGTATTGACAGAAGTGTTTAAAAAGAATAAAAGTACACTTATTTAATGTGCAATTAATGTGCAAGTTTCAATTGACAAAAAAGTCAATTAGAAGTATCATTTATAAGAACAAGGATGTTTCTAATTTGATTACAGCAGGGACGATCAAGGGAAAGGGTTCAGTTGAAGGATAATTCTAGGTGTAATGTGATATGTTGGCCCAGGTTAAATTGTAAAAGATGCAATCTAAGAGACCCCTTTAAAGGTAACGCCTCCTATTAAACACGAAGAGCTTGGCCACCTCTGTTACATCTTTCAAAGTTAAATGAGTTTGGCTGAAATATTTAAAACAATTTTTGATTTCTGTTAAGTTTTGATTTATTTGTAAAAATATATACAGTCGGCGAAAGAAATGAAGGACATGCTTAAACGAGGCTGGAGCCTAAACCAGATAAGATAATTCTATGAAAATTCATATTTTTGTAAAGCACCTAACCAAGAAACTTTTCAC
>JAQIWA010000821.1:0-24730 GCA_034693305.1 Eueremaeus valkanovi
ATCGGCCATTTTAACCAAAAATGGCGCCTTCGGCGCCATTTTCGATATAGGTCGTGAGCAAAAAGTCGAGGGGGGGGTCTAGCAGAGCCTCAAAACCTAGGGGAGGGTATTATTTTGCCGATTTTCAACCCTAGGGGGGGTATTTTGGCTAGACCCCCCCCTCTCAGCATCTCTGCTTATTAATAGACGCATCTATTATTCGAAATTCGCAACCCAGAACATTTATAGTATGGTTGAATTTCTAAAATATTAGCTGATCTACTGTTTAAAGTTTTTGAGTTAAATATAGATAAAACAAAGAGTTTTCACAGAATTATTAATAAAATAATCCCCATTTCTAAAGAAAGTGGTGATAAAAAAGGTTAAAATTATTATCAAGTCCACTTTACTACAGCTATTAATAAAAAGAATTTATACCGATTTGCAACTCTAGAGACTGTTGAAAATGGACTTAAAATCATAATGAGCATTCTTGTTTTTATGTATATTTTATGTTAGGTAATCATAACCGGGTAGTTAACATGGTTTTACATATATTTCATAAATGTGGCCGAACAGGGCTTATAAAAAATTAGCTCTTGTGATACAACTCTGCTTTTGATTATTAATTCAAAATCTTTTATAACTTAGACTTCAACCGAAAATTAATGGCAAAACTAAAAGAACACAACGATTGCTGTCGTATGGTATCGGACATCAACGAATGGACCAAGAACCTACTCTTTGCTTATTACTATTTGATTATACCAACCATTGATGTTATGATAATTCTAATGCAAAGCGAAACTAATCTTATCTATCGTTCAATGATTTTAGTAATAATTGTAATATTGTTTTCAAATCTATTTCTTTTAAATTATTTTCTGACTTCAATATCATTCGAAGCACACAATTGCTATAATAGTTTGCATTCAATAATCGTCAGAAAAAAGCTGACAATCAGAATGAAATTGAAAACTCTGTCACTGATTGAGAAACTTTCCGGACCTGTGATCGGAATCTATTGCTATAATCTCTTTCCGTTCACTAATTTTGAGTTCTATTTATTCCTAACTAATTGTGTCTCAAATTTTATGCTTATTTCCGGTTTTATCGATGATGTCCAGGTATTTAAGTCCCAAGGTTGAGTTACTGACTCAAAGATTGTCAAGGGCAAATTCAATCCGATATAATTTAATCATTTGAAGCATATTTTCCATTTATCTTATCCTGGATTATAATGTATACAATTTTTTGAAACACATCATGAAAATCGGTTGCCCTGGGTCAGGTATTTCTAATTTTGGTGTTTAACAGATATTAACACCAATATCAATTTAATTGATTTCAAGTTTAATTGAAATATTTGTGTCGATTGTTAAACAATTAATTAGAGATGATTTCTATTCTTAATAAGAATTGATTTGTGTTAACACTGAATGTCAGAACTGATAGAAATGATAATAAAATATAAAAATATTAATAATTATTATAGACTTGTATTGAGAATATGTGACAAAAATAAATGTCTGAAATATAATCAGAATTTAGTGCAAAAGTCTATATACTCTGTAAATACTGTACAATAGTATTGATGAATGCAATACACAATTGAATGGTTGGCCTCAACCCTCCCCACCCTTCACATCAATAATAACTTATTCTAACGTTTAGGATGTGATTGGAGTCAAACACGCGATTCAATAGAATCCAGAATATTATGAATACAATTGTATTTACACTCTTATTGTTTCCAATTATTATTATATCAACATTTCTGACTCAACATTTAATATAATATTTATACATAACTTAATATAATTATCCAAAATATGTATAGTATTTGCCTAAATATAAAATTGTCAAAAATTCTGATTTTATTTTTGATTCCCTTTTGTTTGTTTTAAATTAGTTTTCTGTGCTTTCTATTAGATTCCAATCCATAGGAAATGAATGAAAACAAATGATCACTCGTTTAACGAAGCATTCAATGCATTTCTCAAAACAATTCGTCTCAATATAAGTGTGAATTCAGAGATGTATTGGGAGTACGATATAAAACATATATTTATATGTCCTGTGCTTTTGGGTCTATAATGATAGCAATTATATAAATGGTGTTTACATTTATTATTTATAAAATAGTTTTTAAAATATTAGCAATTATTGCTCAAATTGTTAACTCAGTTTCCGTAGAAAAAGAGGAGTATATAATTTTGATAAACTATATCCACACCACCCCTTCCCTCGGGATAGGCTAGAAAAAGGCTGGAGTTTGAAATTGTACTTTTGTCTTAAACTTGAGTTAGGCTGCGCTGGCATTCCTCTAAGTCCACTCTTTCCCATATTCTCTGCTTAAGAATATTATTCTTTGCGTCCATTTATTTGATTCAGTTTTAAAAACATTTTTGATTTCATAACAAAAATATTGATGAAATAATTGCATTAAAATTTAATTGTTTATAATTGAGGAAAAATACATGATTTGATATCCTCTATTTGATTTAGTATTGATCCAGGGGCTATTTTTTATCTGAATTGCACAAAATATATTTAAATTGTATCTATATGATATTTGTTTTCGAGTTTAGACATTATATAAGAATACCTTGTACACATTCAAGTTTATAAACAACTTAGAATAGAGAAGACATAAGTTATATAATATGCTATAATTGAGTGAATAGTAGTCTTATTTCTGAATCAGTTTATAATTTAAGCCATTATTTAGTCATAGATTTATAAAAAGGATTGCTTTTAAGGCAATCACTTTCTCTATGCAAATCAGCATTTGATCCAATGCCCTGCACATGGATTCATGCCATACCCATCTGCACGACGAAAAAAACATATTTTTCAGTGCCATTACTTCAATGCTTTAAATCTAAGCACACATTAAAACGATTTATATTTAAGATATGATTTCGATTCCCTACTGCTCTGTCAGTACAGGCAATGCTTTTAGTGAGTGTTCCGTTACTTTCACTTCTCATTTAATATTTTTATGTTTATTAAGCAAAATGTTTTTTATATCGAACAGAATTAGTCTTTTATGCAAATTATTTAGCAATTTATTGGATAATATTATGCAGAGCATATGATTTTATAAATTGTATCAATGCTTACATTTATGTTTCGCTAAAATTTCAATTTCGCTAAGAGTTTGAAAATTTTTCAAACATTTTATTTTATATGTAATTCTCTTTCGCTTCGAATCAGTTTTATTTGAAATCACTTTAATTACAAAATGCATATAAAGTGTATTAAATATGAATCGATTTTAACATTAATTGAGTTTCAGATTTAATTTCTGTAAAATATAATAATAATTAATCGAATTATTAATTATTTTCTATTAAACTAACCTGTCTGCTTTTATTATCTTGTCAAGTTTATATTGTTAATGAAGTTTACGTTCACAATCATCAAGGTTATTTATGCATTGAACCTGATCCCAATTTTATATTGATATAATTGTTCTAAAGAGGTCAGATATATACCACCGGCCAATAGGTGCAGATATGATGAATGCAAAGCTAAATATACAAATTAACGAAGAAACTGACCCGGATAATGCGATAAAAGAGAAAGTCTTTATCGAAATAACCCAGAATAGAGGGAAACCATGCGGGACTGGTATGCCATCCAAAGTAATTGAATAAATCGGCTAAAAATGATGTATTAAGTCGTCTATTGAAAAGTTCGACAGAATTTTAGAGAAGATCTTCAATTCTTGTGTCTTTCAAATCGCAGTCACAAATAAGTTAACCTTTAATCAAATCCACTATAAGAATGACCAGGAATTGAATTTAGCTGCTTTAAAAAATATTAAACGGATGAGTTATTTATTGAGTCCATTATCAGATAATACCATATTTTTTAAATGATTTACATCTCAATATAGTCGGCTCAGCACTGGTATGCCTTTTCGAAAGCACTGCACAATAGAGAGGAACTAAAGAGACAAAAGATTTTTCATATCGTTTATGCAGTTATGCAATAGATCTGAAAGCAAAGAGAGTTTGTGTCAAAAGTTTTAAAATACATATAAATATAGCAAAAGAAAAGTTTGTCATAAAAACAGTATTGTTTGGAAATGGATGGAAGAGATGGAGAAGAAGTGCACAAAAAGAATAAAAAAAAGAGACAAAAGAGAAAGGCTTTGAGGCGTTGTTCGGCTTTAGATCTCTATTCATATACAGCACTGTTTATACTGTGTATACATCGGCTCATATAATGGTATGCACAAGGAATGTGTCAAATCATATTAATATTGCTCACAAAGTGTCCTTGGGCTAAATATTGAAAATAGATCAATTATAAAAATCATAGCTTTAATGCCATTCAAGTTATTTGACTATCGCTTACATTATTTCAAACTTTTTTAATATAAAAATATAATTAATTTTTTTCATTCATTTAATTATGTTTTTCTCATTAAAATAGTTTCAATTCTTTAGGCATTGGCTGTAAGACCTGACACATACTGAATGAACGTTATATTTAATTATTCTGTATAACGCCTACAAACTTATGATCCTTAATATGAGTTCACAGGCTTTGATCGCTTGTCTCCCAAATTATTATTTATGTCTTTCAAAAAAAATTATTCATTTAATAGAAGAAAAATTGATTATTAAAATGTAATTAAATATAAGTTTATTGGAATTTAATGACAGACAGACCGCAAAAGGGATAACAGATTATGAATATTAAATACTGTACTGTACTGTAGGGCTAAACCAGGGCAAGGGTTTCGTACGCAGAGTATAGCAGAGTATTTGTGTAAATGAATATCCGTTTAAGATTAGAATGCAATCGCATACTACTGAAGACAACCAAGCTACTGTATCTAGCTTGTCTTTTATTCTGAACAATGTCATAGAACCCATGGCATAACCATTCTTGTTGAGACCATACTTCAGTATTAGTCCATTCAATAATATAAATGTCAATTATTTTATTGATATTCTATAAACAGGATGAGGAGGGGGATAGTTAGCTACTGTAGAGGAATGCCCTGTCTCAATTAGCATTTCAATGCATTTATTAATTGTCATTTAAATTATTTTTAATGAATTGAATGCTTAGTTAATCAATTGAAACCGTGAATTGTTAGCCTTTATAAAGGACCTGCGCTCAATCCACATCTATAGATGGGTTTCTCTGTTATAACTTCATATATTAGAGTCAACTCTAAAGAACACTATTTATGTACTCATAAACCAATGCTTACATAATCTTCCATATTATTCATTCATAAGGTATATAGAACTCAATACGTGAGCCAAAGCTCTGACCATTCGTATAAAATTAGAAAATTGTTTCATCTGAATGAAATTCCAAAACACCCAGCATAGTCTGACATCTGCTGCCCTTCTCTATAGTCTTGTGCCGCCTCTAAAATTGTAAATATCAACTGAAACATGTTGTGTAAATCCGAAACCACATATAAGATTGCAGTCACAGACCAATAACAGGTGAGAAATATATAAAATCATTCAAAAACAGAATGACTTAAAAATCACTGATTGGTCAACAAATAGAATATAATATGTCTTTATTTTGTTTACACAAGTGCTCACACTTTGGTATTTGAAACCGTATTTTAATAGCTGTTCAAACAGACAGAACGGCTTAGAAATGCTTTCATATTATCAATGCATTCAATATTCATTCAAATAAATAATTCATTCAGATATTACATAAAGTCTATGCTTTAATATAGCCTGGATGTATCTGATAAAGAGCAAGCATTTCAGATACTAATGAGTGAAGTAATGAAAAATCGAGTAAATATGAACAGATTTATTAACAATCAGATAATTATCGCCAAATAGTATTCGGCTGATTGTGCGGCCAATTGTGAGTAATTTGGACGTAATTGCTGTGACTCTGGTTTGGATTCAATTATACAGTTGTACTGATAGTGTGTATTGAATGCACTGTATATACAGTACTGTAGTATTCAGTGTTGATATGCTATAGACTGTGCTATAGATGTATAGATTGTATACCTATATGATGTGCTCTTAACCATAGGATGGCCATGCACATTTGTGGTCATCAGTGGGAGTACGAGGAGATCACCCTGGAGAGGGGCAACACAGGGCTGGGCTTCTCGATCGCCGGCGGTGTAGACAACCCGCACATAGCGGACGACCCGAGTATATACATAACAAAGCTGATCAGTGGCGGCGCCGCCGCAGCCGACGGGCGCCTACAGGTCGAGGACATCATCTTGAAAGTGAATGAACTGGATTTAGTGGATGTGCCGCACAGTGACGCTGTGGACGCTCTGAAGAGGGCCGGCAATAGAGTGCACCTATTGGTGAAGAGACGCAAAAGTCTTGAGATGTCATCACATTATCAGTCATTACTGGAAATCGAATTAATTAAAGGCAATAAAGGGTTGGGTTTTAGTATTGCCGGCGGTATTGGGAACCAACACATTGCCGGCGACGACGGCATATACGTGACCAAAATCATGGAGTCCGGGGCCGCGCACATGGATGGCCGGCTCGATGTCGGCGACAAACTGATCGCTGTCGGCGAGAAGAACCTGGAGTGTGTGACCCACGAGGAAGCCGTGGCCACTCTTAAGGCCACTTCCGATCGAGTGCTGCTGACAGTCATTAAGTACAGACCAATGACACCCATAGAGCAGAATCTGGTCTCTCATTACACTAATTGCAGTCATTCATCACTTACGGGCACCCAATCTATTGGAACGTTAGGTTTGGTGGAGCCGGCGGTCACACTATCCAACCGTTCACTACAACAGACGCCACCTCTGAATCAAATACAAACCGATTACTCTTCAGACGTGTTCGCCTCCAAGTCCAGTGTCAACACCCCTAAGGCCTCGAGTGAAGAGGAACTGATGACTCGAGAGCCCAGAAGTGTTATACTAACCAAAGGTGCGACGGGTTTGGGCTTTAATATAGTTGGCGGCGAAGACGGCGAAGGAATCTTCATATCATTCATTCTGGCCGGCGGTCCGGCAGACGTGTGCGCAGAACTCAAACGAGGGGATCAGGTCGTGTCCGTCAATGGTCAGGACCTGAGGGCCGCCACTCATGAACAGGCGGCTCAGGCACTGAAGGGCGCCGGACAGACAGTGATTCTTGTGGTTCAGTACAGACCCGACGAATACAACAGATTTGAGGCCAAAATCCATGACTTGAGGGAACATATGATGATGAATACGACCGGCACTCTCAGGACGTCTCAGAAGAAGTCACTGCACGTGAGGGCACTGTTCGACTACGACCCGCTCCGGGACTCAGGACTTCCCAGTCGTGGCCTTCCATTCAGATTCGGTGACATTTTGCACGTAATCAACGCATCAGACGACGAGTGGTGGCAGGCCAGGAAGGTGTTGCCCGAGGGCGAGGAGGAGATCGGCTTCGGGATCGTACCCTCGAAACGACGGGTCGAGCGGCGAGAGAGGGCTCGACTGAAATCCGTTAAATTTCACGGAAAGAATAACTTCAGTTCTGACGGCAAGACCTCAACCATTGATCGCAAGAAAAAGAATTTTTCGTTTTCCCGAAAGTTTCCGTTTATGAAGAGTAAGGACAGCAATGAAGACGGATCTGATGGGGACCGGGAGGGCTCGCCCACCAAAGATGTGGGCAACGCGTCGTCAACCATCTCAGTGCAGGCGGCGGTCGCGGCCAGCGGTGACTCAGAGGTGAGTTCACTGAAGGGCGACGAAGTTATCCTATCGTACGAAGCGGTGGTTCAGCAGGAGATCGGTTACGCCCGGCCCGTCATAGTGTTGGGGCCCATCAAAGACCGCGTCAACGATGATCTCATCAGCGAATATCCCGACCGATTCGGGTCATGTGTTCCGCACACGACTCGCGCCAAACGCGACTTCGAGGTCGACGGCCGGGACTATCATTTTGTGTCGTCTCGGGAACAGATGGAGAAAGACATTCAGAACCACCTGTTCATCGAAGCCGGTCAGTACAACGACAACCTGTACGGCACGTCTGTGGCCTCTGTGCGCGAAGTGGCCGAAAGTGGCAAACATTGTATACTAGACGTGAGCGGGAACGCCATAAAGCGCCTACAGGTGGCCGGACTGCACCCGATCGCCATTTTCATTAAACCCAAATCCATTGAATCGATTATTGAGATGAATAAGAGAACGACTGAAGAACAGGCGCGCAAGCAGTTCGAACGGGCGGTCAAACTGGAACAGGAGTTCGCGGAATATTTCACAGCAATAGTGAGCGGCGACACACCCGAAGAGATCTATGCAAAGGTGAAGCTTGTCATACATGACCAGTCCTGGCCCACCATTTGGGTGCCGGCAAAGGACAGACTTTAATAATAATTTAGCGCTTAATCACTGAAGACGTAAATCAAATCCAAACTACTATTGAATGTTCGCTCACTTTGACTATGAATTGAATATTAATATTATTATTGATATTAGTATTGAATATAATATTAGATTAAAAAAGTTGTTAATTAATTGAAGAGAAGATACGACACAACCGACTAAGCGGTCAATAATTATATCAAAATATTAATTATTACTATTATTATTGATTCGAAGATTTTATCCTATTATTCATCCGAATATATTTTCCAGCATTTAATCAATTAATTTATTTATTGAAATGAATTTCAATTCAATTTTTTCTCTATATTTCTCTGTTTTTCTAATGAATTTCAGTTTTGATTAGTTTTTTTAATCAAATAATTTTCAAACAAATATAAAGTTATATTTAATTAATAATTTGAGATAACGTTCGCATAAATGCCAAACAATTTTCAATTTGTAATCGATTTTCAAAACCGATTCAATTGAATGAATACTTTTTTTTGAATACTTTTTCTTCTTTTAAAAGTATTTTATTCTTCATTCGACTATTGTTTGTCTTTTAATTATTTCTCATCTACTGATGTGCACCGGAAGAGAATGTGCGACAGAATCGGGATCTTTAATAATTAAAAAGTTAGCCATTAATTGAATTCTTCAATAATTTATTTGTTTTTTTTTCTAATTAGTTCTGCTTTTTATTCATTCATCAAATTTTTAATTATATTTTTCATTATTTTTCAGAAGAAATTTCATTGAATTTTCAAATCAAATATAATTTTAGTTTTTTCCCTAATTTTGTTCGTTCGGCGAAAAAGACACAAAAATTCACTTTTCATTACATGTGATAAATAAATGACAAAAAATATAAGATTTCATATAAGAAGAGAAAATATTTCAATACATTATTTAAGACAAGACATCAAAAAACAAGACATCATTGAAGAAGAAAAATAATAAAAAGACTATTATTTGTGCAAAAAATATATAAATATAATGACAACAAAAAAGTGCTAAAAAAAATAATATATATATTTGTGAAACGAATGGCAACTAATTTGTTGAGAAAAATATCAATTCATTTGTCAAACAAAAACAACTTTTTTTTTGTTTTTTATTTTTAAATCCATTAATAGTTTTTATTTTTTTTTCTCTTTTTATTCATTATATTCTTAGGATTTTTCCTTTCATTTGTTTTTTTTATTATTGATTATTAATTTTTAAGAACAAAATATTTACTTAAAAAGAAAGAGAAAAATAGTTTTTTTTTGTATTTCAGTTATATTTTTATTTTTTATTAATCGATGAAAAATTATTTTAAATTTTTCTTCTCTTTTGCTTTTAATTCTCTCTATTTTTGAATTAATTTTTAATTCAATTCTCGCTTCAAATCAATGACTAATTCACTGAATTTTCAACAAAAATATATGAATTTTATTCATTTGTTTTCCATATAATTATAGATTTTAATTGACTTTTATTCTTGTTTTCGAATTTTACAGAAACGAAAATAATTGGGAAAAAAATATATTTAATTATTGTATAACTCATATGAAATATACTTTGATTTTTGTGCACTTTTTATTCAAATGTTCACTCAATTCGATTCAATTCTCTGTTCAATCGATTCATCCATTCATTGGCTTATTGTTTAATAAATCTCTTAATGAAAAGCATTTCTTATTTTTTTGCTTATTTAACGTTAATTATATGTTAAGTGTCTTAAGAATTGAAGAATATTTGGTATAAAATATTCAATAAATCAATTAAATCGCTTTACAGTTAATAATATGTTTGAATATTTGCTGAAAATATATATTCACTTAAGAACTAATGAATTATAGATTAAAAAAAGTTTATAATGTTTTGACAAGAATTTCAATTATGATCTAATATATCGGGAATTTCAACCTTTTGTCTAATGGAGTATAAATCAAATATTAATGATTACTAGTTTTAAATCTATACAGAAGTACTGTATAATTCATTTGAGCATAAACTTTATGATGAGAGTATCCAGACTCAAATATTCGCTCAGAATTCAAAAGCATCTATACTTTGATTTTATTCAATTAGTATTTTTATAATTATTTATTTAATACGAATCGCATAATTAAATGGGCTCTCAATTAATGAATAATATATATACAGAATATTTTTAACATTCATTAACTTAACCAGAGATCAATTTACTAATTTGTAAGTCCATTGAAATTATATGAATACTATTTTTTGGACAAAATTTATTGAAATTAATGGAAAATTAATTGAAATCTTAACTATTTGTTAAGAATATTCACATTTTGATTGAATTCTAATTGAATTCATAGTTATTATAGAAATAATATAAAGAATTAATTATTATTTTTATTATTATTAGTTAATAGTATTGAATCTGAGTCTACCTGTTGTCTCAAAACATTAATCTAATTGACTGAACGCTAATATAAAAATATTATTCATTAAGAATAGATTAAATGTTGAATTCTGCTGCAAATGTAGTCAGCCTTCCATTAGTTAAAACATAAAAACTATGAAAACATTTATCAAACAATCGTTGTTTGCTTTGATTTATGATTATTGTATTTCTAATTAAAAACTCGAAACGACTATTAATTGTGAGCAAAACATATCATAATTCATGGCTAAAGAATTGATTGTCTCGAATGTTGTGTGACTTTAAATACATTTAATAGTCATTAGAATTCATTATAGAAATATATTTTTATATTTTACAAAACAATACAATATTCGCATTCAATATACAGTAATTCAGATCTAATTTTGAAAACTTTATTCCAAATATCGTTCGGATTATATATCCTAACAGAGAGTGTTCGCAGAAATTCTTTTGACATAATTTCGATAATTTTTGACACATTTCTGATGAATGATTCGCTTTGTTAGTCAGGAAGCGGAAGGGTATGTCTAGAGATAAATGAGCTAATCCGCGCCAAATCCCTTAACGAATATCAAGTTTCGACACTAAATCTGAACTTTATTCTCAATTTTGTGCCCAAATCTAAAATTAAATTATTTGTCACAGTTATCTAACCCAGGCTTGTATTGTAATAAAGGTCAAGTTACCCAGAATAGCTTCAATCCGTCCGCATCCCTGCTTTATATAAAAAGCACATATAATATAATACTCGCTAACACTAATCACACAAATAGTCAGGTTTCAAATATTCGGGTCATTATTAGCAAAACATAATTAATTCTCAAACAAATAGAGAAAACAATGAGAATATTAAATACGAATATTCTGTAAAACATTAAATAATATTCTGAATGAATATATGCTTTCCGTATGACGTGAATCATATTTAATAACTAATAAAATATTATTGATTTAAATGGAAAATAAAAATCAATAAAAAATAAATACAATAAAAAAATATATGATTCAAAAAATATAATAATTTATTTTTATATCCAAAATATAAAACTATACAATACTGTTCTGATTCTTGATTAATATGAAATCATTTGTTTTCCGGGCCATAAGTTTCGTTCGGAATGTGTCATAACATCAATATTGTTCATAAGTAAGGGAATGGAGGATAGAATGGGAGAGAAAGGGCAGGAATGGGATGGAGTGGGAGAGTAGAAGAGAAAAATGTGTTTAATAATCCAGAACAATGAGTCCCGACCTTCCAGTGCATCAATGTTTAAGTACCGAAACAATGCAGAGCCTATTGTTTTTCAAAAGCTTTGGCACAAAAACACTGCTGTTTTACGCGTTATTAAAGATATTATAATTTAAATGAAATCTTATTTTCAGTGAAAATTTCGTTTTCACTCAAGAAAATAAATAAATCAAAAATATTGCACAAAAAATACAACTCAAGAGAATAATAACAGCTCTGATAAAAGAAATGATCATTTTTTTTAATAATTGACAGATAAGTTAATTATGTAATTATTTTTACAGATGAATAGCTTTTTCTCGGAATTAAATTATTTACAAATTAATTATAAACTTATATATAATATCTGAAAAACTAAGCGTAAAATCTAAAGTCATTTAAATGAAATTGAGTTGAATATAGTATTAATAAAAATTTTATTAAGTTTTTAAGGCCACTATATTTTTCTGTAATCAGAGGGAAAGGGGTTGAGAGGAATGGGAGAGAAAGAAAAAAAAGAGTGAGAAATGAATTAATCATTTTGTGAATATTTTTTTGCTTATTATTAAATGAGATTATAATAGAGTTTAAGTAATATTCAAATCCAAATATAATGGTATACCATATTGTGCCAAATGACTGAACTGGCTGTTAGACTCGACATTAGCCGACTGTGCCTCCAGTATTTCTTGATTGTAAGTCCGGATAATTAGATTCTCTTGAAATTCAGCGATATTTCGATGAAATATTGAAACACATCTCAGCTTTAGTTCCTCTATTTGGAAGTGTTTTCTTTCCATTTGTATTCGTAGACCCAGTATTAGAATACCTGTCTCTTCGTTTACATATCGGATTAGATTACTTTCGTTGACCTGTAGTTCAAAATATGCATTCGTTTGTCAATAAATATATTATTTAACAAATACTGTAAGTTATTATCAGAAAAATTGTAAATTTGTTGATAAAAACTTTAATGTCTTTTCCTATAGTTTAATATGAAATATAAGGCTTTTATTTAAGTGTTGCAAATAAGGGATAAAAATATTGTCGATTTCTGATAAACAATTGGATCAATAAATCAAAAAGTTTTGTTCGGTTTTTCTCTATTTCTTAAATATGATTAGATATATACGAGAAATGTTAGGCATTTCTGCTAAACCTTAAGCTCTACTGTAATGCCAACAGTTTTGGCTTCAGACGAAAATCTGACAACAATTTTGATCTTTCGCTTAACTTCTGTTTCAATCAATATTTATAGGAATTATTGAACAAATAATATTTTAATTGCAAATGAATTTGTATTTTCAATAAATAATACAGAATTTGAATATTCTTTTAATAATGTTTAACACAATATCGGATTATGTATTACATAAGAGGTTTGCGGTTCGGATGCAAACCATAGTTACAAATATAGATATGTATTGAGAGATGAGATTCATATTTATGTTTATGTATGTCATGTCATCTGTGCTATACTTATCAAAGTGACGAAACTTAAGTGATGTGTCAATTGGATGCTTACCTCGACATTCATGACATACCACTTGAGTTGAGCGTCGTGTGCATTGGTAGTGCAGTTCACGTTCAGAACTTCGTTGACATTATATATCTGTTTAACACCTCTTATAATAGGAGTCTCTCTGTTCGGCTGTAGTGACCAGTCTAGACAATGACCGGTGAGAGAGAGAGAGAGAGAGAGAGAGAGAGAGAGAGAGAGAGAGAGAGAGAGAGAGAGAAAATCAAACAAATCGTTTTTAAATACAGACAAAACAAATATAAAAATCTTATGAATTATTATTATATTTAAGAAATTTTATTCTATTTTTTTCAGCAAAACTATTGCCATAAATGTATAGAAATTATATGTATTGTTATGTTGTATAAGAAGTGCCAAACAGTTTGTTGGCCTAAAAATAAACTATTTTCACGCTTTGCTGATTCAATGAAATCTTAAACTTATTTTAGTGTTAAAAAACTTCAGTTTCATAAATCATTTCTTAAAACTATTGAATTTTTTTTCTTCACAAAAATAATAGATATTTTCAGATTATTTTTCTCATGAATTCATAAGAAGTCAAAAGTCTAGTGTATTCTTGCTATAAATTTTTCAGATAATAAATAAAACTGGAAAAGATTTGAGGGGAAAGAGTCATAATTTTGCTTTATCTCCGTTGATAAGAGTCAAAAGCAATTGAATTTTTATGGATGAGTCGGATGAGTCTTAATCTTATTAACAAAATATACTAAATTTATTCCAGATTATACTTTTTGGGGAATAAATCTAAATTAATAGTTGTTTTGCATTCAACTGATTATTAATACGAATAGAAATCTGAAAATTCATTGCAATATTAATACCTTTTCTCCACGAATACGAACTTCTGTGCGATTTATTTCTGGCCGAACCGGCGATCACGTACTCCACTGCTTCGAACTCATATATCAGGGTCAGAATTGCCGTACATTTCAGATTGAGAAGACCCCGATTGAAGTAACTAGGGATGGCGTGGATTAGGAGACCCAGCTTGCTACTTTGCAGACCATCCGAATTGGTTTGGATCGGATATGTTATCAACTGATTGGGAGTTGCCTTCAGTTGATTGGCATATAATTTAAAATTATTAGTAATTAAGATAAGAGAGAAAATTAAGCAATAATTTCAATGCAATTATATGTAGGGTAGTTCATTGACCTTGGTATTTACTTGTACTGACCCTGATGCCATTAAGTAGAATTTTATGTCTTCTAATTTAAAGCAAAAAATTATCTGAAAATTTAAAATTGCATCGAGTTATGTATGAAATCAATGAGCATGCACATCCCTGCTGTAGCACTCCTTCTGGCCATTGCTGCTTAAGATAAAACTATAGCAAAACAAATGATAGAAAATAAATGGAAAATATTTGCAAAATATATCGGAAATAAATAAGAGAAAACTACAACAACTCGTCTACTACTGAAAGCAAAGCATAAATTCTTTTTGATATCGAAAATGTGTTTTCAGATTGTATTTTGATTTCTTTATTCGTTGACTACATTATTAGAGCTAACAAATAGAGGTCTCGAATAAAATAGTAGAGAATTTGGAGAATATTTTTTTTGCCGTTTTTGTTCATTTCATACCATAATGTCATTTATGAACCAATTGAGTCGAGGATAAGGCCTTCCGTCTCCCGATTTGCAACTCAGATTGATCTTATCGTTCAAGTCATACGATAGCTCTGAGCCGTCTATTTTCAGGTTCTCTTGTGGCAGAACTGCAGTACAGTTACCATCAAATAGTGAGACAGAATCGAGTGAAAGGAGAAGAAGAGAAAAGAATATATGAAAAGAGAATTGAAGGCAAAAAATCAGTAAAATTAGATTAAAATATTTTTATCTGCTTTTTATATACTCTCTTCTGAACTCCAGTCCCGACTTTTATTAACTCTATTCTAATTATGATAAGTTAGTCCCATCTGTTTGACTAATTGTTAATTTCAATTACATATAGAGTCCAATGGAAAGAGACTTTTGTTCAATGATTAATGACATTCGGGAGAGAGAGAGAGAGAGAGAGAGAGAGAGAGAGAGAGAGAGAGAGAGAGAGAGAGAGAGAGAGGAGGGAGGGAGGGAGAGAGAGGGAGAGAGAGGGAGAGGGGGAGAGAGAGAGAGCAAAAAGCGAATGATAACTAAATTATATCTAAGAAAGTGAATAACAATAAAACAAAATATTTCCCATTCAGTATAGAAGAGAGTAATTATTTTTCTTCACAGAATATTCTGCAGATATGCAGCAAATATAGTGAAAGTGAGAAGTATTTGAAAAATGGCATTAATTAAAGTTTATATTCTGTGGAGCACTGGCTCTCTGTATGCATACGATTATTCAGTATTCAAAAGTGAATAAACATTTTTCATTAAAATATATTAATTATATTCAAAGACAAAACGTGTAATACTTTTTATTTTTTAATTTATTCTAATTTTTTATTTATTATTAATTAAATTATATTTTATAACTGATTCGTATCTAAATTACTATTTAATCCTATTTTATTGCAAATAAACTCAATTAATGTTAAAAATCATAGCGAATGAGAATTACAGGAATTTTCTTCATTGTCTTATTTATTTGCTGTAATGTCTGTCAGATCAGAAATATTGTATTGAGTGCTGAATTTCTGGCATTTTTCTCAACAATTTTCAATCAATTCCTTTATCGCAATGTTTTGATAAAAAACATCGCTTTATATAAATCGCTGTTTTTATATAACAACTATTGACAGCATTTTTTCGGACAAATAATACGAATAAGACTTCCGCCAAACATATGATTAAATTTTTTTGTTAACATCAAAATCATTGAGAATATAGTGCTTTGAAAAATAAATTAAATATTATTTGTATGGCTTATACTCGACATTAATTAGACTTAATTCAAAAAATTTTAATTAAGTTTTTGTTGAAAACATATTTTTCAAGTCTTCGGATATAATTAAATAAAAGGAAAAAAGAGCATGATTAAATAGAGACTTCTCAAAATAAGTTCAAAGGAAATGAATTAATATTATCAAGGAAATTATTTTTCCATAAATTTTGAGATCAGAAGAAATTGAATTGAAAATTGAAATTTTTATAATGGATTTGATTATACATTCCGTAAAAATGATCAATAGATGGACTGAAGTAATCAATATATTGGAGCTATAATTAGACATTGAATAAAAGTGACCAGTGTATAAAGTTTAAACGAATAGATAGATAACTAGCATTGATTAGGTTGTGCCCAATGGGCACGAAATTACTGATTCATCTCAATTGAGACTCATTTTTGTCTGAATTTCGATTAGTTATCATTAGAATTGTAATTCCAGAGCATTACTGAATTTCAAAGCAATTCATCCAATGTTTCAAATTAGGGCTCAGAGTCAGAGTCAAAGTCGGGAATTGAGATTTGATAAGGACTACCAATTTATAAACATAAAACTGTTTGCTCTCTCAAATATATCTATCCATTTGTGTGTCTTAACTCATTTATCACTATTTTCGGTGTATTTTATATAATTTGAAAATAAAATAAAAAAAATAAAAATACTTTAAATTTGATCACAAATCAAAATAAGTAAAAAAAGAAGACAATACTTACCATAAACTTTCATTAGTTGTTCACTCCTTACTGTTCTGTATTCGGGTCCTAAAAGCAGAATATTCTGTATTAGAAATCATATATTCATAATCTGTTCACTTATTATCTATACTTATATTGATTTGACTTAAAAGTTAATTAAATTAATTTATTTTTTTGTTTCATTAAATCGATTCAATGAAAGTCTTTTATATTCTTTAGTTAAGAATCTTAACTATCGCTTAAGGCCTGAGCTCTTTGATGTGTCATTCGTTAGGAGAAAATGCTTCTTATGTCACAATTATCTCTCAATATTGATACTAATGTTACCGTAGATGTCGTGACCTAATCGTGACATAACCCGAACCCATCATTCATCTGATAACTAATTATCGATTGGATAACACTTTGTTCTAACAATTTATTCTAATATTCCGGTTCTCATACAATATGTAAGTTTGCATTCAGATTGACAGCACAGGCTGTTTATTAGTGTAACAGTTGTGCAAATAGAACAGTTATAAACATTCTCGGATCATGCTCTGGTGAGTTTATTTTCTGTACAATATGTTTACAGTTAATGATTATTTCAAATATCAGAGACAACCGTTGTTTCAAAACTGAGAATTCGGTCTAATGTTAGACTTGAATGAAAACAAGTTTATATCAAATAATTGTTTCCTTAAATCACTTCAATCTATTGATTAGAAGTCAATTAAATATTTATTTATTCGCATATAATTAGTTCAATGTTTTCCAAATATTTTATAAATAATATATAAATGTTTAAACATTTTGATTATGAAAACAAGATTTTGTCTGATTTACACAAATATAATCAAAACAGAGAAGAATTAAATAATGATTTCATTATTGAATAATATAACAGAATATTCTTATATTCACATGAAATGAGAGAAATTCCGTATAAAGTATTGCTATTCTAATATGTGGTATATTTTTACGTGAAATTTAACTTTTATGAAATTCATGAATAATTAATTATAATTTTTTTTATTCAGCAAAAGGGTCGGTACAAAAAACAAAATCTCCATTTGCTCTCTCCCAGGGATTGCATTGAAGGCATGCATAGAATGAGTTCATAATCTCTTAATATAATACTATATTAGATGCTTATAGTAGTCATAATATGAAAACAGTGAACAATTTTAAAATTTAAATAGATTATATTTTCTGCAAGGATTGCCTCTCTGGGCAAACGTTATGTTCATAAAAGGCATTGACATTGGATTCTATAAGAGATATTAGATCTTCGATAGACTTAGTATTTTCTATACAACTGAGGAAAATCATTATCTAATAATAGATTTTATCTTGATGTCTTGGCCTAATTGATCTGGAATTAATAATATGTTATCAATTTGTTCCACGCATATTGTATCCTGTATCAATTCTATGCAATAATCATTGCTATTTATGGCAGCAATAAGAGCGGAGATCAGAGTATAAAGTATTGCATTCAATACCAGTTTTATATTCAATGAAAATAGAAATATATTTTCCTGAAAGTGATGACCGATTTTTGTAATTTAAAAGAATATTCTTTGAAACTGTTTATCATTTTTTAATAGCATTTTTGGTCCATTAGTTTTTTCAAAGTCATTCAACATATACTTCAAAATCCTTTCAGAATTTTTCGGTTAAAAATGATTTTGACTTAAAATTGAATTTTCTTTAAAATATAGTGAATCATAAACTGTCTCTCTCTCCCTCCCAACCCCTACCACTATCTCCTTCCTTCTTCCTTTCCATGAATGAGATTATAATAAATTGATTGTTATTTTCATTATTCACATAAAAATCGGTGAAATATTATTCTACAAAAAAATTATTTTCTATTTATATATGTTTTGAATATTTATAGAAAGCAAATGTAGAGCATATGTAGATCGGGTTAGATTAGACAAATAGACCATACGGTTAGGATAATTGATAAAAATAGTTCAGACAAACTATAAATTACAATTTTCTAATTAAATCTTCGCTCAATTAATTATTTTCATTATAAATACAATAATATTTTGAAACTGTGTTTGAAATCTATTTTTGTCATCAAATTGTTTAAACATTTTTATATTTCAGTTATTATCCGTATTGTGTTATATAGAAGTTCCGGGATTATTTGCTTGTTAACTTACTTATCAACAATAATTTGATTTTAAAATTTGATAAACATAGTCAGCAATTTAGTCAATCAGTTTTGATCCCAACTCGTTTCCAGAATTTATTTCCATTAAATGAAAATCCAATTAATCTCAGACTATATTCAGACAAATTATTCATGAGCTGATAATGAGCTTGATATAGCTTTCAACGAATCTTCTTGACCAGAGCTATAATTATAACTTTGTCCGGGTGCAAATTATATGGCTCAATATTCAAAAGCGCAAAAATTAATTCATTCAGAAATTGATTCGGATTTTTGCGAGAATTTATTTTGAGGTCTCAGAGACTGACTGAGCGTTCAATAGTTGGAACGATATGGACATTGATTAGTACTATTGTTTGCTTTATGGGATTTGCTTGAAAATGCATAAATATTTAAATGGCATTGTTCATTGTTATAAAGAAGAATTAACCAATGTCTTCCTTAAATACAAAATCGGAATCTATTGAAGCCTTTGTGAGTAGTTTTCAATTATTATTTCAGTTTTGAATCTAAATTGCATTCAAATAATAAAAGATTTTTTACGTAATAAATGAATTCAATAAAAAATATTTTGATCTATATTTGCAAATAAATGGAAAAATTCCAAAAAAAATCATTGCAAATAATTTCAGTTCAAATACCTTCTGTAGACATGCTTTTGCGCTATTATTAGTATATTTTCAAATATTTTTAATAACATTTTAAATATTTAATGAAATTTTGAGTATTTTCTGACAACTCGTTATACAATTTTACAAAAAACAAATGTGAAGTCTATTATATGAATGAATTGCATAATTGACACATCAGAGTCACATTCCTATCACGAATTCAATATAAAGGTGTGATTTCAGTTCGAATAATTAAATTACCCTATTTTTGCGTTTATAAGCCTCTCTTAACTTACATTTGTATTATTAACTTTGTAGCATAAAAATGCACCCGTAACAAATTAAATAGTATAGAATAATTCAGGTCAACAGCCTTGCATAAGCCCTACTTATTGAAAGGATATGTTATCATAGATAGGCAATGGGGGTAGAGGGGGGTTAACTCCCCTCTAGGATTTTGGCTGAGGCTCCCCTCCCATCTGATTTTGGAAGATTTTGTGGAAAAACTCGAAAATGGGGCACTTTTGGGCGAATAAAATTGATTCAGTGTACCAATTTTGGCCAAATTTTTGGCTGACCCCCCCCCTGTCGTCGGACCCTCGGACCCATTGCCTATCTCTGATATGTTATAATAATTAGTGAATTTTTGATTTTTTGACTCATTGTATTTTTATATTTATCTGTGGCTTATATTCGCGAAAATATGGTTTTATACAAAAGTTTAATTTTCATAAAATTGTGATTTAGAGCACAGTTACCTTCACCGCTGATCTCGCAGGCGTACATTCCGTCCGAATTCTATATTAAATATAAAGTTTATAATTAAATAAATATTTTTTAGTATAAAACAGAATTGAATATAATATTCAGTATTGAAAAGAATTAGTTTGATATATGACTCACCAAATCAGTGTACGTAAGGAAAGCGTGAGTGGAATTGGAATTAAGGACCTGTAATATAAAGACGAAAAATGCAGAAAAAATTACTTTTATTTTAAAATATTCTCATTTTTACGCTAATCTACTGTATATATCAACTATATGTTTAATTTAAAGTGTACCTGGTGAAGTTCGTTACCGGGCAGACAAAATTAAGTTCAGATGATTCAATTGAATTTAAAATATAAATAAAATTTGAATTCAGAAAATTCTAACTTAAATAATATTTAAATCGACGAGCAATAGTGTTCAGAATAATTTATACTTTCTCATTTGACATTTATCATTCTTATCAAATAATTATTTTGCAAGACTATCGAAACAATTGTTCATCATTTTTCGAACTCAACTTAAAACAAAAATAAAAACGGTCCTGACAAGGTTATTATGTTGCAAGAAGATATTTTTAAACTTAAATTCTTACAGAATATTCTGATAGAATAATTGTGCAAATTCTTGTACAGCACTGCCCGTTACCGCTCATCACTAGTCGTGTAATTACTGCATAAATAGCATAAAAATGTTGTGTTTTGTTCTGTTCGGCAAATATTATATAAATATATAACAATTTATTTGATAACTTAATTAATGTTCAAAATTAAATGTATAAGAATTGCATTATTGGCCCAAATGTTTTATGTTCGGTGCCATACAGTTCCATACATACAAAAGAGAAAGACACACGAAAACTACAGTTCCTCCCAATAGATTAGAGACATGTATAGAGTGAGAGAGAGAGAGAAGTAAAACATAAAGGATTGACTTAGAAGTGAAATATCGTGCAGAGAGTCTTTCCAGCATTTTTATCGTGCGCTCAGATATGAGGCTAATCTGCCTTCAGTTGAGTTAGAGGTGAAGACACACCCAATGCTCTCTCTATGAACATAATCATTAGGATCAGTGTATAAGAGAGAGATACACACCAGAGAGGCATACGAATAGTCAGTGCACACACACATACACCACATCCACATACTATACCACTAACTCTAATGTCAGTACTCAGAAAAGTACTCTTTTATTATGTATCTCATCTCCCTTTCCCTCCCTCTCCCCCCTCTCTCTCCCTCTCAAAATAGTCCTCATTTTTGTTTTAAATGATTAAAAAATAATATATAATTGTATTGAATATAATATATATTTAGTCCCGAAATAACTGAATCACTGCCTATTAGGTCACTGTTTGTCATTAATTCAAAGCAATCCTTAAAAATAGATTCTGTTCAGCAAAACATATATTTTTGTTCTCCCTTTCAGTCTTTCACTCTTTCTCTCAGAGAATGTTTGACAAAATAATCTTTGAAATTGATCTCTAATTATGTCATATATATAGTAACTGTCAATAAACTGGGAGAACGTGTGATAAGAGATTTTATGCATATATCCTATTGTCTATGAAATGTATAGAATTGTATGCCTTGTATGGCATTAAATGTCAGATATATTAGACAAACAGACAATTGGATACTCACGTCAACGTAAGCGCCTCTCAGTTTGTACCGCTGTCCCGGTCGGGGCTCTTCAGAGGGCAGATATCTATAGAACTCGACGTAATCTTTATAGTATTTAACTGAATAGAGATCGTCATCATCCAGATCGAAATTGCAGTGCAATAGCACTGACTGGCCCTTAGCTACGGCTGCCGGCACTTCGAAGCGGTTTATACGCAAACAAACAGATTCTGGAATTAAAAGAATTAAAAGAAAAAGAGAAAACTGATTGTTAGACAACAATAGTTGAATTGGGATTCACTTCTATAGACTACAGCCTTGTATTGAATAGAGAGACAAAAGGAATTGAACAGAAGAGCAGATAAGTTAGATTAATGTATGCTAAGCACAACACACACACTCTTTCTATTTAATTAGTCTATAATTACCAAAAGTTTTATCTATTTTTCAGTTAAGAGATGTTTTGCTTTTTTGTCTGTTTTTCTGTGTGTGGTCTCAATACTAGACTTAATCGTTATATCGTTTTTGTGCTCAAAAATTGATTATTTCTTTATATTACTCTTTTATCATTACTGTACCAATGTTTAGAATGTGCAAGCTCATCTATTGATAGCTTAAAAGCTTCTTATAAATGCACGCCATTACTAATTCAGCATGATGATCCAAGAATGTTAACTAGAGTAATTATCTTAAATGAATACTTTATTTTATTTCATTCAATGTTTCGCTGATATAAGCTCTAAACCCAAACCAGCTTCAAACCAGCTTGCTCGTTCTAATTTTCAAATATGTTTTTGTTATTCAGTTTAATAAAATTTTCATTTTTAATCATCAGATCATTTCCAGAGAAAAGAAATTTCAAATGAGCTCAATATGAATGCACTCATTATTAAACAAAAATTATATATTTTTTTTATTTGAAATTAATTTTCTTTTATTAATCAAATTATTATAAATTATTTTAATATCAAAATTAACTTAAAATTATTTATTAAATTTAATAACGAAACGATTTATTCTGTTTTGAAGTTAATTAGAGGTTATTTTCATTAAAACTCTTCCTTTCATTAAGTTTGTAGAGAATATTCTGTTACAGAATATATATATAAAATTTATGGCTTATTAAAAGTTTTGTGCATTTCATGAATATTATAACTTTATTTCAGTTTATTCTTAGAAATTAATCACATAATCAGTTCAATGAGTCATTCACTCAATTATTTTATTTTTTATTATAAGTTTTGGTAAAACCAGAAAAAAATAAGGAAAAACTTTTTTACAATAACGTCGGGGCGTTTCCCTCAACTATACAATCGATTTGTTTAATCAAAAATCAGAACTAATATAAATCAGTGTCTTTTGCGGTCAAAAAAAAATATTTTATAATCAGATAAATCCGAAAATCTGTGAAATAATTTCACATTTCTTTCATACTTATCGTCTGATTCTTTAATTCTGTCTTTAAATCAGAGTTAAATCAAATAATATTTACTGATATATAAAAAAAAGTATTTAATTAAAGATTTTTGATTAATTACAAGTCTAGGAGATATTTAATAGATTAAACTAATCAAGCAATATTATTTAATACATCTAATTAGGGCAAAACGCCCAGAGATAATTTTAGACTATTCAAGGCAAGTGTCATTGTTATTCATATGTTTACTCCAGAAGATATATTAAACGACTCAATAAAGCCATTAAAGGAGTATTTTTAATGAAAAATATTTGTCTATTGTTTTTATATAATTTGCAATTCAAACGAATATATTTTTGCATTTAATTTAAGCTATTATTCATTTTATTTAAATTAATCAAATAAATCGTTTCCGTCGGTTAGCAAACAAAGTGAATGCACAAAATTGAGCAAAAAATAAGTGTCCGGCTAATTGAGTTTTTAACACAGTTTATAGCTATTGTTACCTATTTTCTGGTCTGCCGTTCCATCAAATTGTTTAACAAATGTTGTCATCTATTCTATACACACAACACATCTTATTATCAAATATATGAAAGCGCCGGACGTTTATGTCATACACTGTAAGCTAATATTCTGGATATTCTGGACTCTAATAGAATTGAAAGTAATTTTCTTATACTGTTTGCTAAAGAAAAAACTTTATTTACTATTTATTTTCGATATCCAATAAAATATTCGCTTTATATTTGAAAGCTTTTAATCAATTCCTATATATTTATCTTTTTCTATGCAAATAAAACTTTAAGTAAGAAAAAACAGAATTTAATTTCCGATTCATTTATATTTAAATTTGTTAAACATTTTCAAATAAAATATAATATTATAGAAAAATCTATTTATTTCTACATTTTATTGCATTTCATTATTCATATTGACTGCAAATATAATTATTTGCTTTAAAACTATATTTATTTAACAAAAGATATTAATATTGATATTAAAACAATCGAAGAAATAATTAAAATTTTTTATTCTTTATTTTTATTAGACATATAAGAAAAATAAGGAATTCTTTTATTTAAT
>JAQIWA010000822.1:0-24714 GCA_034693305.1 Eueremaeus valkanovi
TTAGAGAGCACAGGTAGAGAGGACTTGTCGATATTTTAGAATGATAGCCAGTACAGCACAATTCAGTTCAATTAATTGATGACGAGTAGTGAGCACTTGAATCTAATTAACACTAATCGGAGTTCGCATTAAGAGCTTCAGAACTGTAGGCCTATAACTAAAATAATTTACTGTATTATATAGATAAGTCAAATAAAATTGGATTTGAGTTGATTAGAGTCTCGATAATTCTTCGGCTAAATGTGTGCTCAAAAGTTCATATGAAGTCATTTAATTGTCTTATGAGATGAGTTACTACTGTAGAGGAATCATCTCATCCGATATCATATGAGTCACATGATATGACTTATTCCTAATTAACTATCAATAGTGTGAATGACTGAATAACTGATCTTTATATTGATTTATATGTTTCATAGAGTTCAGTGAATTTGAAGTCTAAGCAAAACCTCTTTTTTTTATTATACTTTCAATTGCTATGTAGTTTTCAAAGAATTCATGCAAAAAATATATACTGGTTAATAAAATCAATAAATTCTGATTCTAAGACATTACTTATATAAAATTCAATTAATAGGATATCTCAACGCATATTATTTAATAAAATGTGCTTCAATTAGATTGCAAGTTATCGTGGTTATTTTGAAATGAACTACTCAATAGGCACTGGTGCTCTTATAAGGTTTTTGTCATAAGATTTTCCATAAAAACACTTTTGAAGATATGATAAACAGAAGAAGAGTTCAATTACAGTAATGAGTACTCACTTTGTAGAGCACAGAATCTGCGCATTCAATCACATTAATCAAGAATTGATTTTCCAGTATATGAGTCAAGTGCTGAGGAATACCGTTCCAGAAGTGAGACAAATATTTTTCGACCTCATCCCCATTCGCGGCCACAAACGTATCCAAAATCCTCTGACAATGACTTTTATACATAATTAGAAAAGTAGACAATTTGTCTCTCTGTATGTCGAATGGTATGACAAAGTCCTGAGCTCTTGGAAAGTGTCGGAGCTGTGCCTTAACACTGACCAGTTGTGGCATTATCTGAGCTGTCGTTTTTGGCGTTCGAGCTATTGGTTTGCGATTTGTTGTAATAGTTTTGCGAATCTTCTCACGCGTTATGATTCTGTAGTCATATTTGTCATCATTTCTCTCATATATTCTGATCATTATTATTGATAATAAGAACTCATTTTCACATTACATACCTATTTGTCATTTTATTCTGATTCTGAACTTGTCTTTCATCTTCAAAATAAATGGATGACCTTTTGATTCCGACTCCATAGTAATGATACTTTGATTGACCCCTTGTCCCCAGTCGTCTGGTTGTTATCTTTGGAAATCTTTGGCGAACTAACTGTTCATTTAATACAATTCTTAGTTATTTTTATCAATAATTAAAAAAAATTATTTATAAATAGCATTAAATTTATGGAAAGAGTAGTGAATAGAAAGAACCCATTTATGAATCAACAAAAACTGGACTCACTTTACCAAAAGCTGCCGCACCTATAGGTTTACTTGACTTCTTCCTCATATAATCCAAATAGTGGTGATATAGAAGACATCGAGGAAGACATATACCCTCTCTGAGCTCATAATTGGCCTCGAGCCTATATAAGCAGAGATCAAATAATTAATTGTGAAAATCAATTAAAAAAGTTGAGAATCAATACCAAACCAAAGTGTGTTCATTAGCTTTTCGGTGAAGCGTTCGCTTGTTTGACATTTTAGCCATTGATTAAACAGAAATTCTGTACAGAAATCACAAAATAATTTTCAGTCAAAACAATAAGTTAGTGTCGGAACCAATAAGTCTAGTGTAAGAACTTTGTCTGCAATAGCAAAGCACCAAACAGTCTGTGAGTCGGTATGACTTTCCTTAGAATTGATTTCGTATTGTAAATGAAAAATATTCTTATAATTGTGTTCCGACTCCACTATGAAATCACAATGTTTTACAATACATATCAAACTTATTCATATCTTTACTCTATTTCAAGTGTGAATATTGTTTGCAATAAGCGCTAAATGTTTAGTAAAGAGAACTTATTTTTAAATAAATTCTGTTTCGCTTTGATGTTTGCCGACACACATACAGCAAATCACACACATTATACGCCAACAGATTTTTATTAGACTATATATAAATTATTTTATTATATAAGCGCATAAAATGAATTGCCACCAAAATTACTTATTATTAGTTCTTATAATAACATTGAATTAAATTATTTAATATTAATAATAATTTTAGCCAATAGTTAGCCTTTATATGATTTGAGAGCTTTTATCGTTAATTATGTTGTTTTTTAGTTGTTTTAACACAATTGATGAGATTTTAATTGAGAATAGATTAATCAAATTAATAAATCATCTTGCTATTTATTAAAGTTAGATATACAATGATGACATTATAATTGTTATGGCATTGTTTGCAGCAGGCTCCATTTTAATAGTAATTTATTTATTTTATAGAATATTCACAAATTAATTGCAATAAAACTGCAATTGAATTGATTGTTATTAATCGACTACTGAGTCAATACTCGATTTAGTTTTTCACACATACTATAGCTTTCTAAAGGTGTGATTCAATTATGATTTCCTCTACTTTTTAATGTTAGACTAAAAAGCAGTTCAAATGTTTTTTTGAGTTTATATTAACAAATAATTGCATAAAATTCACTTAAATTCAATTCTATAATTAAACTAATTATGTTTAATTGATGACACTATCAGTGTAGTCACTAAACTGTAGTGTCATTTAGCTATAAAGTTAAAGAGACATCACTTTACAAAAGGCCTTTCCTTTGTGCCGATCCGCTGATTATATTCTGTATGGTTTGCGTAAATATTCCGAAACTCAATAATCGTTAAAATTCAATAAACACTTGAAAAATTACATGGATTATCAATTTATTACTAATTAAACATGCTAATTCATATAAAAAATGCAAGATTACTTTAGGCAATCTTCTGTTGTGAATATAAGACATCAATAAAATAATTCATAAAATGTCTAATCAATCAGATATTCCTATTGAATTAAATCTGTAGAACTGATCTATGAGTTTGAGGAACTTGATCATTCTTTGTTGGCTACTTGAAAAATTGATTTAACAGGATTATAATATAATATACCCACTTCAAATATGTTTATATTCACTGTTATTTTTCTCATTATTCGTAAATATATTTAATAAATATAATTTAGTATTAAATGATAGCGTCTTCTGACTCATTATTCTGGTTAACCGTTTTGTATCATTTCCTATAAACTACTTTCTATACCATACGTGTGCTCAGAGTATGTTTGCAAAGATTATGACTTATATTAATACATATATTATTTTAACCAATGATTAGAGTTCACCTGTTTTTGTAAGCTATTATATAAACTGTAAGTAAAAATGTTTGAAAGGTTTGCAAATCTCACTTCCGATGCGATAAATAGAACTCAATTTTAACGTTAAATCTATGATTCATCGGATCTGTAATCAGATATGAGTTTTCGCTACACTTTATATTATTTTACCAGAAATTCATTTCCAACTAAATCGTCGCTAAATTATAAATTATACGAATAATTAAACAATTTCTGGTTTTGAGCCCTTTGAGCACTTAGAGCACCTACCTTCTTTTATAGTGAGGACAGTGGCTTCTTCCTAATTTACAGTCAGCGTGTTTACCGTGGGTGTATTTTGGCTGATAATTGACAGGAAATATATATCAGTAAAAATAATATGAAAGGTAGATCTTTTTGTCGATTTGAAAAGCTTTCCAAAAGCAAAACAGCAATAAATTTCAAGATTTGTCGCTCAAATAATTGAACAAATTTTAGAGTTTAAACCATGAGTTGACAGCCCTTTCGGTATATCTGTTCAAATTCAGGTTTGAAAGCAACACATCAAAGCATTGACCATGGAGAATTTTGACAGCATTTATAGCAAGAATTGTCTAAAAAAAGAGGCAAAAGATGGGACTAAAGCTCAGATAAAAATGTATGAGACCTCGAGTGTATTCATATTGAAATCATTTACTTATAATAAAAGTAACTTTTAATTGAGATAATGGCTATCAGACTATCAGATAATTATATTGAGATTCACTGAAGAAATGTCTATACAATTGAATTATATTTCCATTGAAATCAAGCCATCATTTCATTTGAATAATTTCTAATTTGAAACGAAATTATTTTTAACAATAATTATAGCAATACTGTACTCAAAATAATAAAGAGTACGGAAAGTAATATTAATACAGGTAGATTAGCTGCAGTATTGTCGAGTAGCTGGAGTACAGTCCTTCCGCACCACCAGCTCTGCTATCAAATTATAGATAAAATAATTATTTAATTGAAATAAAAAAGTATTTTTACAAATAATAATAAATTATTTATTTTTCAATTTTTTAGCTGAGATTTTACATACAATTAATTTAAATAAGAATTGTTCGCAAAAATTAAATTTATTTACAAATCAATGATTAAAAAATCAGTTCTTATTAAACATCAAAAAAGGCACAAATAATCAGAATTTAAAAACAAAGGAAAAACTTTTGCATAAAAAAGATTAAAAATTAAAAATTTGATCTGAATTTTGAATCAATAGTTGGCATAAAATTCAATAAATTCATCAAAAAATTAAGGAAAAAAATCTAGTTTTGGCCGAAATTACAAATTTTTTTTATCCAAAATATTAGTCAAGAATTAGAGAAATAGTAAAAAATTAATTTCAATGAAAAACGTCTGAAGACTTGAAAATATGAAAAGAGAGAAGATTTTAAAAGAAAAGAAATTTCTATTAATTATATTATTATTCAATTGAATTACAAAATAGAAAAAATGCTTTTTTGAAAAATAATTATTAAATAGATTTCATTACAAATAAGTTGCAAATTATGAGAGATTTTTCCAATCATTTTGACGGTGAGTATTGATTGCACATTAACTATAGGTTTAGTGGTTTAGTCACCGCTTCTGTTAATTCGTTATTCAATTGCCATTTGATATGCATTTTATTCAGAGTTTTAGTCGATTTGAATATTTTTCGTCAAAAACTAATTTCTTTAAAAGTTTTTACAAATATTCTAACAATTAATGAAAACAATTGAGACATCAATTGTAATGATATTCAATAATAAGCGCTTCGTCTGAGTCTTCATAAACTATAGGTTTTTAGGATTAGTATTGAAAAGAGAAGAAAATTATTTTAAGCAAAAAATTGTTATTTTTGTTAATAGTTTAGAGAAAATGAAGAGAATTTTGAAATATTTTTATCAAATAATACCTCAAATCGGAATAAATGCACAAAAAATAAACCGAAAAAAATGAATACGAAATCAATTGAACAGAAAAACAAAATAATTGAATGAGAATTGAATTGATTGACAATAAAAAGAATAATAAATATACCAAAAAAATAATGTCAACAAAAATAATAATAAATAATAATTGCAATCAAAATAATAGAAATTAAATCGACTTTTCTGTCAATTTTGTTCAAAATTATAACAAAAAAAAACTATTTATATAAGAGGTTTGTAAATAGGAATTCCGTTTAATTAAATAAATAGCTTTTTGTGAAGTCATGTAATGTCCGTATTTGAGCCCAATTTAAGGCACATTTAGTTCTAAATAATTTTCAATCAAAATATTCCGATATTTCTTGTCTACACTTAAAGCAAACATTAATATTACGTTAAATACAAAGAATATTCTGTTTGTCGTATATTCTGGTGAACTATAGATGAGATGATATTATATTTGATTGTATCTCAAAATTGTCACAAAATTGTTAAAAATTATATTACATTAAACTCTTGGCTGAATAGAGAGAGAGAAAGTCAATCGACTCATAAGAATCAGAGATTAAAGAAAAAGAATTTAATTATAATTCAAAAATCGAAACAAAAAAATAAAAATAAGACTGAATTCAAAACTAAAATTATTTTACAATTAATCTCATTATACGTAATAAAAGAGAAAAACCCATTCATTGATAATAAGCTAAAAATCGATTGACTGTTAGATTGAGTTAAAAATAAAAATAATAATTATTGTCTATTGAATTGATGGCTAATCAAAGGGTAGGGGCTTTGAGAGGGAGGACAGCAGTGGCCCGACATTACATGACATCGACAAAGAACTCGCACGGATTGCCCATGGCCATGCGAAAAGACTGACGACTACCCCCTATGTCAGACGACTGGCCATCCATTTGCTTTTCGGTGTCTCTCGTCGTTGTCGTAGTAGTGCCCGAATGGGTGGACCCGTTGGCCGACTGATCGCTGGCCACATCAACGCCTAAACCCAAACCGACTTTAATATTGTGATTGTTATGCATGAGTTCGCCGTTCAATGACTGGCCGTTTGTGCTGTGCTTTTGTTGCAATGGATTGCCTAACGATTGCAAATGCTTTTGTTGATGGAGTCCACTGATCAGTATTGGACCACTTCGTTGGCTCATGTCGTCGAAGTCACTGCTGGCGCCCGGACTCGCACTCTGGCGCTCACCTATGAGTGTCACATCATTACGCCGGTGCAGACCATTGTCTATACCGTTGTTACCGCTCGTCACTGAATACACAAAATAATAAGAAATAAAATATTAATAAAATTGAATAAAAAATAAGAAAATTGAATGAAAAGTGAAAACAGACCGGAATTGCTGTGAGAACTGCCATCAATGTTATTGAACGGTTGGGCCCCAAACATGCCATAGTTGTGTATTTCTCCGCCCGAACCCCACGGGTGCATAAAAGCGGGCGCATAGTTGCCGGTGTATTGTGGTATAAGAGCGCCGGCAGACATATAACTGGGCGGCACGTCGTCATCAGTGACCTTAAGTGCGGCGAAGTCTCGCTCTAAGAGCGACTCATTGAACAGATAATAGCACTGTTCGGAAAACGAACTCTTATTGACCGTATGCTTAATGAAGCCCTGTTTCAGCATTTGATTCGCGTATTTCTTGGCCTCTCGTCTGTCCTGAAAGCCCTGAACGTTCCTATAGAGCCAGTCCACCACTTCTGAGCCGATGAAGGCGTTCGGAATCGTTATCTTAAGCCATTGCCTGTCCTTCACGTCCAGACCTGAGTCAGGGTTGGCCATAGACTTGGCGATTGTCATCATATCCATGTCCACAGATAAGTGGGTCGAGTCGATGATTAGCTGCCGGTCCGACTCAGGGATCGAAGATGTTATTGAGGACGAGGTGGAGGTCAGTGTCGAGACTGACGGCGGTCTCAATGGATAGTCAGGCTCTGAAAGTGAGCGCAATTACGAATGAATTGGAAACATATGTAAAATTGAAATAACAGAGCTCTAGGACAGGGACTACGTATTGAACGTCAACTAAAGTCAAATTCTAAGGCTTTTCTCGATTTTTTGTAAAAAATAATTATTTTTTAAAATTAGTTTTCAATTGAGTGCCGAACCAATAGAAATGTCAAATATTTAGCAACAGTTCGATTCTAACCTATATTTTGTGACTCAAACAAACTCTTCTCTATTAAAGAGGATTTTGTTTGAAAAGATTTTTTTTGGAAAAATATAAATAAAATTCAGATAAAGTGCTTTAAATATGTGAACACATTATTCTAATTCACGAGTCATACTCAGACCTAACGGGCCTTATATTGATTCAAATAAATAATAATAATAATAATCAAAAAATCAGTTCAAGTCTTACCCCCGAATTGGTTAGCTCTGGCGGCTTCGGTGTGTGCGACCCATGCGCCCGGATCTATAGGTCTGACGGGTTCCGTACGCGGTATTGTGAAATAGCCCTTAGGGTTAGGATCCCAGCACTTGGCCACAACCAGTTTGATAGGGCCGGGCTTTTGCACGGCTTCGCGCAGTACTCTTACGGCGTCGTCGTTCGACATGTTCTCGAAGTTCACGTCATTGACCTGAAGAATCATATCTCCCGGTTCTATGCGCCCGTCCAGTGCCACAGCGCCGCCTTTCATGATTGAGCCGACATATATGCCTCCGTCGCCGCCTTTATTACTCTGGCCGACGATGGATATGCCCAGAAAGTTAACTGTGTCCAGGTTCAGGGTCACCGTTATTATGTTCAAAGACATTGTGCTCTCTGTTATCGAACTGATTGATGAGGTCTAACAGTAAAAGCAAACAAATGTTTTTCAGTTGTATTTCCATTGTTTGCAATATTAATGTATAATATTTTAAGGAAAAAAGATATAAAAAATAAAATAACAGAATAAGTGGTTTGTTGTGAGAATGTATTGCTTTTCTCTTCAATTAATGTGAGAAATGTATACAAACTGTCGCAACAATTGTGTGAATAAAATAATTATTATTATTTATGTTTCATATTTTGAATGCACTGTATATTCAATAATAGTTTTTTGATTGATTGATGCAATAGATTGAATAGAATAATGGATTTGAAGTTTTCTCAACATTTTTCAAATTGAATAATGAGTTCTAATAAAACATTTGGAAAGATAGAGATGTGCAAGTTCCTCAAGCCATACCCCATAAGCATATGCTAAAAGCAATTTTAGACATACCTCGGTACTGTGTTCTATATTTACGTACGAAAATTAAGACTTTTTCAAACTTAATAGAGAATTAAATATATTATAAATCATTTAAAAGCATTTATTTTGCGAATAATTCCGAAAAAAGTTTGAAAATTATTCATTAAAACAATAAATTATATTTCAGACCCAAAAAAGTATTCTTTTTGAATAAATTACAACTAAATTAGAATTTTAAATCTCTCCCGGATTGTCATTATATAGTGCATTATGTAATTTATGAGTTTGACTGTTCTGGTTGTGAATAAAAAAAATACTGAAAGGGTTACTAAAAGATACAAATTCTTCGCCGAATGAATGAATTTTAAATGTATGTACAGTTAGATCGACCGCAAAAATCGGTTTCGAAATTCAAATCCTATCCATGTATTCATAATTCATATAAAAAACATTTTAAGGAAAAGCAAAACTACTTTTTTATTCTCATTATTCAAATCATTTGATTCATTGCTTAATCCTTATTAGCTTTTTTGAAGCCTATGTCTGAATATATTCTAATATTAAAAAATCCTATCAAATCATATGACTTGAACTGAATATTAAATATCGTATAACATAAAAAAAAATTGATAACAAATGGATTTTTGGAACTTTTTTCTCAGCTCTTAATGTAAAAACACATTAAATAATAATAAATTCTTTTACTAAAAAAATTCTTTCCAACAAATATGTGAAAAATACCGTTATTTCACTTCACTTCCTATACATAATCTGAATCACATTCAATGAAATACTAATAAAAGTCTAATAAGAAGAATGAAATCGAAAAAAAAATTCAATAAATAGCATGATATGACTCGACAGTAAAATCAGTAAATCATTAGAAATTGTATGAAATTATATGAAAATTAACTAAACATTTGTCTAAACACATGTCACACAAGTTGTGTAACAATTGAATGCAATGACAATGCATTCAATCCATTGGTTAAATAAATAAATAAATGAATAAATATTTTGACGCTATTGTCAAGAATTGAACTTCAATTGTGTCGTAAGAAAAATGACGCGAAAATTGTCTTTCAGTCCAAGATTTGATCTCACAATACATTAAACATAATATTTAATTATGTTTGACATATAAGGAGAAAATATTTGATTTTTATCTCTCTTTGCTGTTATGCACTGTTAGGTCAATAAAAAAAACTAGTCGTCCGTCCATTCATTCTATATATTATAGGATTTTATATTAAATCCGATTATAATTGTGAACAACAAATAAAACCATAAATTATTGCCTAAAAAGTCATTTAATTCTTAAAAAACACTATTTTTTTCACAAAAATAAGTTTGAATTAAAACTAATGGTTTAATTAATGGCTGACTTACCCGACTCATGACAGGCATCCTATGTCTGCGTCTCCGACGCCTCTGTCTTCGATCGTGTATTCGGGAAACACTGGTCTCGTCTGTTGTGGTCGATATCCTGGATATGACCTCATCGTCGTCGTCGTCATCCGAGTCTATGAAAGACGTCGTCTCTATATCTGATGTGACTATAGAGGAGGCGTCGCACCGGCAGTGGTTGTGGTTGTGGTGATTGTGTTCGGGCGTACGATTGGCACCCGATTTGTTGTGATATACGCGATGTCGCGGACCTGTGCCCACACAGACAAAGCCATTAATTAATTGTCAAACAAATGAAAATAAAACAAAAAGTTCTGAAAAATAGCTTTTGAGTAGAATTGAGTGAAAGAGCGGAAACACAACTCGAATAATGAGCGCCACCTCTTCGGGAACTGATCATAGATTCAGTTTCGGTGGTCGTATCGCCGCAGTGGTCAACACCGACACCACTATTGAAAGAAAATATTTGAAAATTAATTTTTATTTCAATAAAAACATTAATGCAATCAAAATAAATAACAAAAACAAACGGAAAATAATTGAATAATTGAACAAAATATGAAAAAAATAATCAAAAATAAAAATAAATTGAATTCTATTGGACTCATAAACGAAAAACTTGATTGATATCTATATAACCTTTTTTTTCAATAAACAGTTTCAATGATTACTCGTATTGTTATTCGTGTATTGATTGACAGTTGAAGTGAATTAACAGAAATTAAGTCACGAAACGAGTGGAAGCACTGACTAATGGGAAGACTTACTGAAAAGAAGGCGGTCTGGAGTCGCCGATTACACCGAGCCTTTCGTGAGGTATTCGCATCTGATCTGAGCGCTGAGACAATTCAGTGCATTGAGAGTTGCTGTCCGAGAGGTTCGACCCGTCGGCTGTGACCAACTGTGCCGTCGGGTGAGACAACAGAGTATGCATTAAATATGTCATTCGAGTCATTGGAATGAAGTAAAAGAGTTAAACAAATAATGAAATCAATTATGAATTTAAAAGAAATTATTGATTAAAAAGACAATCATTTTCTTAAACAAGTGTTGACTAAGAAATGAAAAACAATTATAATATAAACACAAATATATCTATAATTGGGTCTAAAGAGTGGAAAATAAATTGGGTTTAAGTGTAAACAAAATATTTAAAAGAAATTCAATCAAAAATATGAATACTTATGAATAGAAAATAATAATTGAAAAACAATTGAATGAAAATAAATTTAAAGAATCAAAAGAGAAGTGAAGACACACTGAAGACACACGACATGACTGACACCAATAGATCAAAACCAGAGATAAACAAATCAATTAAATGGTTCAGAACTGAGCCAAAGAGCGATGAGAGAGAGGACAGGTATGACTGTGACTAACCCATGCGACGACCCGTCCCTTAAAAATGGGTAGTTTTGTGTTGTCGTCGATTATCTCTTCCTTAACGACCCCGAAGTCATCGTCCAATGACTTGAAGAAGTACTTATAGTTAGGTCTGGGCAGTGACAGCACGGCTTTGAAGTCGGCCAAAGTGATGCTGGAGTGCGGCACAGGCAGCTTAACCAGGTATGGCGTCTCCTCGTCGTCGATGTGGTATATGATCTTCGTTTCATCGGTCGACTGACTGTGCATTGCGACCAACAGAGCCCTCGACACCAGTCGGCACACTTACCACTGGTCAGCACCGGTAGGCAATCAAACAGACAACTGATTGGCGGACAACACAACTGATCAATAGATCAGATATTATTGGATTTTATTATTAATTAGTCTTTGATTTCATTAATAATTTAATTATTTTAATGAATGAAATAAAAAACAAAATTATTTATAAATTATTTAATCATTGGATGAATCGATGATTTTTTATTCACTCGTATTGTTCACTCATTTACTTATTTATTGGCTTTTCTTATAATTATTTATACATTAATTGATTTGTTTTAGAAATTGATTGAAAATTATTATTAAATGAATTGCTTTTTATTTATATTTATTTTTATTGCATTTGTTTTAGTGTTTTGTTTAGAGTTTTAAATCTCAACACAAATATGTCTGCATTTGATCCGCTATTATATAACTAAACACTCTTTTCGTGTGTTTTCCTCTTCTGTTTCGTTCATTGCATTCAATTCAATACACAGTTCAATGTAATCGCTGTTGTCTTGTCTTTTATGTAGACTCTAATGCCATCTCTTTTCACGTATTTCACTCAAAACTTTTATTCACAGGAATTATCAGATGAGATGTGACTCACATCATGTAAGCCTTAAATATATTAAGAATTCAGACAATCTATAATTAATAAAATGTTTTCACTCATATTTTCTGCTATTAATTGTGAGTTTTTAATGATTTATTTCACGTATTTCTTATAGAAATTATATTATTAATAATACGAATCTACTTGACTAGTAGTAAAATAATAAACTGCAATTTCACTTGTAATTCATCTCTATTTTCCATACGTTTTGTATTATCAAATTTTGTACACTCATTGTCATAATTGTTTAAATGTATTTTATTGACTGTTAAGTATAATTATGTCTAGTTTACTAAATTCATATTGATTAAATTAACTTTTCACCACACATGTTTTCATTAATTATTCACTTGTATGCATACAATTTTCCAGATTATACCTCTGACACAGTCAAAGTTTGTCCCAATATGTGACCTTTTCACATTATTCTCTAGGTTTTTATGCAGGTTAATAATTTTTTATTCAATACGATATGGTGTCCTAAGATGTTGGGGGGCACACATCATACGTCTACCTTCCTGTAGGTTTTTACAGTTCTCTTTCAACAGACTCCCACTCTTTGCAGAACCAGTTGTGTTGAGCCATTAAACGGAGAAAATATTACATTTGTTTGTGCTCTACATCTGAATTGATTGAAAGGAAAGAATGCAATATTCAGACACATATGGGAACAGAACAGGTATTCGTCTTCTTAGCCATCATTAAGGGAGCGTCCGTTCGGAAAGTTCACATACGAGTGCCACAAATGTTCCGTTCAACTGGGATGCGGACAGGGGTTAGCAAGGTTAAATGTGATAAGGCTTAGCGAACTTGAAGGGGAGGGCTAATGAGCTAATGAGCTAATGAACAGGGTGAGATTGTGATGATTACGTGTAATCTTATGAATAGTTATTAATTTGTGACAACGAGTCATATAATTAGTAAATATTTTTTTGTCAAACATTAAGATAGAGAATAAAGAATAGGAACTAATAAAGTGATAGATTGGGTGTAAATGACATCAAAGCTGGAACTGGTTTGAGATATCATTCTTATATGGAATCGACTGAAGGAAAGATAGCGTAAGCACAGGTATGAATGGCATCAATAGGACATTTCGATGATTTTCAGGAATAAGACGGCAATCGTTGCAATAATCTGTGAACAATACAAACAATACAAATGATTTGAATTCCTATTCATATTGAGATCGATGTCTGAAATGATGTAATGTTTTCTCACTTCATAGCCTCTGAACTGATTGATAATGAATAGCTTCCAACAGTGAAAACCCATATTTTTCTCAGCGATTCTCTCGATTAAACTGTATAACTGAAAAAACATAAAAAGCTCTTATTCTCACATATATTACAGATTGAGATTACCTTGATTTTGATCCGAACACTTTTAATATTATTTGAAATGAAGAGTGAGTTCAAGAGAGCGTAAGACTTGTTCGCTTCGATGAAAATTGTGGACGAAATGTGAATTATGAACAGAAGTAGTAACGAAAATGTTATGAGAAAACCGGTGAAAAATATTCGCGAAAATAAAGACATTCGACTGAAAAAAGTCAAATAAGCCAAGAGTGAAATGATTGCACCGAATGTTATCCAAATCATGAATAAAAATTTTGACCAATAATTGCTGTTATATTCGTTGATCTCTTCATAAATATCATGCAATCGTCTAAGTATAGTGGATATAACGATGGTATTCTTGAAATTGGCCGTAAACATTCTTGGTACTTTGTCCGTGTCTTTACTGATTTTCACATTGACCATACTCAATTTACATTTGAGATAATAAGTAATTATATAATAGTAAACGACTTGATATATAATTATGTTATATATATAATGAGCACAAATACCCCACAGAATCGAGTGAGGAATTCCTACAAAAATTATTTGTAGTAAAGATAGTTTGCGTGAAAATATACAGAGAGTTAAGTAAAAGCTGAATGTTTGCACTGGAATTAATTTGAGAACCAGTTTAGTCGAAGCAAAAGCTTTTTTACTGAACCGGATCAGTTTATAGACAATTATTCTATCAGTAATACCAAGATCTTTGGGTGCGATTGAACCTGAGATCAGTTGGAATACTTTGACATCCGTTGGCTTTATTCCAGTCCTATATAACCAAAAATTATGGAATTCTGATAGCAATATGAGTACCTGTGCTGAGCCCAGGAGTATTCCAAATTGGGGTCGAAAGCCAATAAAGTGACCAATGTCTCCAAGATATAGATAAATATGATCTGAACCATCCGATACTATATTGACGATTATGTTTCGTACGAATAGATGACTCATACATATGAACACAAGCCATGGATTGTGCAAAAAGTGTCGATTAATTGATTGGTGTTTGAAAAGTGATAAACCGATTCTATACAGATGAGTCTCAGCGTTCTTGACCACCAATTCTGGTGGCAATGGTTTGCTTGAATTGAATCTCTTGACCATTATTGCAGTGTATGTGACTTTATTCCACATTATGAAAGTGAATGTTCATTCAGACAAGTTTTTATTAAAAAAAATTTGAATAATATTTGAATTAAACTTTACTTAACATAAGTTTATTAACGTTTGAATATTGAGTTTGTTTTCAGTTCAATAAATATAACCAAAAAAAAAATATTTGTATTGAATATTAAATTTTAAAAATATATTCTTTCGATATTATACTGTTTTGCAAATATTTGAAGCAATAATTATTGCGTGCATTGCCTTATATAACATATAGATTATTCTACTGAATATTTCAGAATATATGCTACCCTGACATTACATACGATCATTATTTATATTTTTAAGTCGACATTTCTAATTAGTTTTGTTATTTAGATTTATATTATATGCAAATTAATATAAGAATTAATATTTTATTATATATTTATAAACTTTTATTTTAATTCTATTTCTGTTTATTCTATTGTTTTCGATAAACTTTGGAACAGAATCGATACGAATAGGCATTAATTGTCTCAGGAGTTCTGTATTGTGAAATGTTCTGACATTGATCATTGATCAAGTATCATATCCTAGTTAGATTAACACATTCTTTGAGAAATAGATATAATTTGTGAATTGAGCACTGCTCAATTATTCTCTATTACAAAAGTACAAATATTTATCACTTGATTATCATTCATACAAATTATTATTATTAATGATAATTATTAGGCGTTCTCTAAACGAACCACTATTTGTAAAAAGAACATAGACTTGAAAATACAGCTAAACGTATCAGACAAACGAGTCTTTTATCTCAACACTTGAATGATTAATGACTGAAAATAGCCATTAATTATAGCATTTAATATAATTTTATTTTTCCTATAAATAACTTAACGAATATCTCTGTCATATGCTATGAAACTCTATTTAAACCAAAGAAATCTCAATATAATTTACCAGGAAGTTCAGGGTTGTCCAAAATGGGTGGATATGTGAGTTATTTTTATAGCTAATTTAAAATATTGAAATGAATCAGAACAAATAACAATTTTTATCAATTAATCTGATACAGCTTATTTTTACTTTTAAAATTAAAGTCAGCTTGATCAGTTTTGAAAATATCTTATACAGGTATGATTAAAGATTTAAAAATAAAGTTAGAAACCAATCCATTGAATTCTATATAACAAATGTGGAAGGTGATAGAATAGATGTGGTATTGTCGACAACGAGAGTACATATTGAAAGTGAATTCAAAGAGGAGTCAAAATATTTTATTTAAGTTTTGTTTGATTTTTTCTATTATGATTTGATCGATAACTTCTTCGGTAGAAATCATAGAACATGTAAAAGAAGAATAAGGGTTGGGGTAGTCCTATGTACAGCCAGAAAGATGGGTAACCTCTTTGCAACTTCATTAATGCCATGAAATAAATGCCAAGAATTATGAACTGAATTAACTGTATTTGAGTGATGTATCGCTTCCACCACAAGTACTTCTGGATTTGGGGCCCGAATGAGGCCAAAGCATAGTATGAGTACATAACTGTGTGGATGAATGTATTCATTAACATGAATAGTATGACTCCGGGTAATAGCCAGTTATATTTTAGAAGAAGCCATCCGAATATGGGAACCGATATGTGATGATACAAATGCAGAACTGATATATGAGAGCACTTCTTACGCAAAGCGAAGAAGAATGTGTCGAATAGATCCGCCCATTTGGACAAGAAGTATAAATAGCCTCAAATTAAAATTAAAAATAAATATTATTTTGCAATTAAATACAATTAAATATTGATTTGTCAGAAGGACTCCAATTGTTTGCACAAGAATTCTCATGTCTTATACAGAATTAAAGGTAAATGAAATATAAAGCAAATAGAAATAACTTACCCGTGAACATTTGACTTTCAGCTTCAATTGATGTGGATCGTTTTGGATAATCGAACTGTAAAAGTATTTTTCCGAATTTGAAATTTTGAAGAACTTTAACAAAGAAGTAAATGTTTGCCAAAACCATTGCTATGTTGTATAACAGCATTGGAGTCCGAAGTCTATACGGTTCGCGATATTTCATATAATTCGGAATTATATTCGTTACCAATAGATAATAGATTAACAAAACTGATAGCACGGGCAGAGGAGTCGTATCAACAAATGGATAGTGTTTAGACCTTGGGTCTTGAACTTCATACCAATACTGATTTAAATAATACGTAATGTCTGACATAATTATTTGGTCTTTTATTTATTAGCTTTCACTTTAAAAATAATAGATTTGAACCAATTTTTACTCAATATTTAGTCGAGTCTTATATTTTGAATTGCAGTCGATTTGAATTTTTATGCATTCATTTTCAATGGGTTTACAATAAGAACAATTGATGTACTAGTTCACTTAAGCTTAGGCTTAAGTATTAGACCACTTACCTCATCAATTGAATCAACAAGAAATCAGAAATGATTTCATTACTAATACCGTTCGCTTTTCTCAACCAAAAGTCAGGAACTAATTGGAACTTAGGGTACATTTAAGAGGAAGTATTGTTAAAGCCTTAATCTAAAAGTCGGTCTATTTTTAAAATATTTGAGCCTCACATAAAACTGGTGACTTTCAATGCCCTTTATTTGTTTAAAAAATGAGCCGGATTAGATTTAATATTAAAGATATTTTGCTGTCAATCGTCAGTAAGCAAAATATTATTCATGTATTTCATTGTTTAAACTTAATTAAACTTAAAATTCAATTTTTTTTAAAAAAATACAATGTCATTAATTATCCTGGTTATCTTTAAAAATAACTGAAATAATTTACTAATTCACTCGTTTTGTATGAACCAAATATCAATTATATTCAATAGATCTTTACTGTCAATTCATTTGTAAGACTTCGGAACCTAAAAAGGATTGGATGATAATAATTGCAGACAACAAGATAAATGTTATCGTTCAGTATCCGTCACATATATCCGTCTTTTCGTATTGTTTTCTCAGTCCAGACATCAGTCGACTATAACATATTGAGCTCTATTTGTTGGTCACAAACAAATCCGATGTTCTGTCAAAATATGTCAGCATTTTTCGAGTCACTATAGCTTTTGTTCTAATTTTTTTCGATAAATTGAATGCCTGGATAACCTAGAAATAGTGTAAGTGTATTGCAAAGCACTAAAAAGAAATTCGAGGAAAATAACTATCTAATGAAATTGACCTTGATGCGAAATGCCAAGCTTCAAATGAAGTCATTTAATGATACTTTTTAGTGAAGATTGCCTGAGCCTATAGCCTATGCGAGTTTAGTTTGGAATAAAGTTAACTTACTTGTTAGTTGGAGTATTTGCAAAGGCATTGTCAGAGTTAGAATTTTTTTGTTCAGAATTTAATGAAATTTTATTCATAAATAACAAGGAAAAAATGATGCAGAATCATGCAAAAATTTAATTGAAAAAATAAAAAGTAAATTGACCAAGGACAAAAACATGTTTCAACGAAACTTCTAAGTTACTTGAGATAATTGAAAAATTTCTTCAGGACAATGTTTATACTAATGAATGGTAATTAGATCTACAAAAGAGGGTTTTCTTAACTCTTTCAACTAGAAAAATTGTTTCGAAAACTTTGATTAAGAATTCGACATTTTTGCCTGCCGAGTACCAAACTTTTTGACTCTGCAAATGAAAGATATACTCACTAGCTTCTAAAAACATTAATCAAAAGTTTGGTACTCGACAGGCAAAAGTGTCGATTTCTTAACCAAAGTTTTCAAAACAATTTTTCTAGTTGAAAAAGTTAAACAAAACCATCATCTTTTGTATTTCTAATTACAATTCATAAGTATAAATATTGTCACGAAGGAATTTTTCAATTATCTCATGTAACTTAGAAGTTTTGTTTAAACATGTTTTTGTCCTTGGTCAATTTGCTTTTTATTTTTTCAATAAAATTTTTGCATGATTCTGCATCATTTTTTCATTGTTATTCATGGATAAAATTTTACCAAATTCTGAAAGAAAAAATTCCAACTCTGACAAGTCCTTTGTGCCGCCTCATGTGCCCAATCAATACATTCTAAGAAATTCTTGTATTTTTTCCTTGATGTGGTCAAGTATTATATTTTTTGATGTCATTCCAAAATCATTTGAGTAAATGTTATGTAAATCGAAAACATTTATTGTATTTACAAAATAAGTCGAAATAATCAAAAAATGTTAAGAAAAGTCATAAACGAGAAAAAAATGTTTGAATTCTTATTTTGTTTTCGTGAGAATCAAAGCCTTAAATAGATTTGTGCTATTATTCTGAGCACATATACGGCCAGAATAGGCCATAAGATAACTAAGAGTCCAGAACCCAAATCGAGCCAATAGTTCAACTTTAATGGTTTTGCGTTCATATCTCCTGTCCTTAGTTTTCGTTTGCGAACTACATCTTCGGGAGGAATACGTCTGTCATAAGCCAAACCTAACTGTGCACACAAATCGATGAAAGCCGTGGCCGGATTGAAATTGTCTTTCCAGCCATACTCTGATGCAGAATAATCGTACGGAAATATATGGTGATAGTTGTGATAGCCTTCTCCTGATTATCAAATCAAATACAATAAACAAAATATAATTATTTTATGAACAGATTTCACATCAATTATAAGACATTATATGAATAATTAAATACTAAAACATTAGAATTATGATAATTTCGATTTAAAACTATGCATAACTTAAAGGCAATTAAAATACTGTTTAAAGTTTGAAATATTTTGTTAGAGATATAAGAATACGAAAGAATCGATTTACCCATCGATGCGTAAACTACTCCTAAATTTTCTCTCGGATTGATTGTCTTATCATATGGTTTAGTGCCGTATATATGAGCGGCTGAATTGACGAGCCATGTGTGGTGCAGAGTGACCACATAGCAGAAGGCATTGGCGCACAAGGAGTGCCATACACTCTGACCCAACCAATAGACACCAATCAGACCCGTGAATCCAAAGCCGCGAATCAACACAACTAATGGTATATAAAATCTGCGCTGAAATCGGACGATAGGATCCGACCAGAGATCAGACATATCTACAGTTTTGCCCTTTTCTATGACGTCGGGATGTTTTCGGCACAATAGCCAACCCATGTGTGCGAAGAAGAATCCTCTGCTTGAGTTGTGCGGATCGGCGTCGGTATCTGAAAACTTGTGATGAACTCTATGATCCCGACACCACTCATATATATCATTCTGCATGGCTGCTGTTTGCAAGAAGGCCAGCATTAATCTAAGTGGCCAGGTAGCTTTGTACGAACGGTGCGACCAAAGCCGATGGGCGCCTGAAAATAGTTATATATAAACAAATGGAATGACAACAATATCAGTGTCCAATTCAAACCACTTAATAGTTGTGTATAAGTGTCATGGTCAGTTTTATATGAAAATACTCACCTTCTTCTACAGTATAATAGTATAAATATAGAATCGGTTAAGATTGTAGACACACCTGCCTTTGGAAAATTGTGAACAACCACATATTTCAGACTATTTCACGCCTCGATCAACGTCTGATCAAATTGTAGATTAAAAGTGACTCTAATTGTTATTCTATTCCTAAATACTGTAAATCAACACATTATGTGAGGGTTAGGCAGAGAGAGGTAAAATAGAATCTACAGTAGTTCTCATGGGTTATGAGTTTGAGTGTATCTCGTATACGGTATACAGCATAAGAATAGATATTAATGCAGTACCAAGCACAAATTCAAGCTTTTTATTCTGTCTTTCTGACTGTCACTCAAAATGTTATTCCATTTGTTTGCTTGGTTTGTATTAATATGTCTGAGTGCATGGGTTCACAAGACATCTGAGTAGTCGTCTGAAGTCTAAAGCGAAGCATCATTTGTAATGTCTTTTCCGTATTATTAGTTACAAAATATGATAAATAATAATTGATTGAACCAATCATTCATTTTTTGTATTAACTTAGTGGTAAAACAAATGTTTATTTTTGGTACATAAATACATAAATTTCATTTGGATTATAGCATAACTTAAAAATAACGTATATTTTGCTAATATTTAGCGCACATTACCTGCAAGTATACTAAATCCACCCAAAAAGTTGATAAACCAAATGAATAGATACATCTGGAGATGACCAATGCCAGAACAGGCCAAATAAAAGCCATAGAGAGCGGCCAAATGCAAAAGAGTCATACCAAGCACATTACGCCATACGATCTGAAGTCTATACTGTTTGGACACAATCTTATTCTTATATGAATTTACATAATCTTTATCTTCAAAGTTATCGAAAACACTTTTATTAATAGCCATTTCAATAGAGATATTATTATAATTAAAAAATATTTAACAGATTTGAAATTTTCTTTTCAAAAGTATTTAAATTTACGTCAAATACATCACAAAAGCTGATAATTATAAGTAATATTTTTCTTTTCATCGCTAAACCATTGAATACAAAAGATATTTTGCAGACAAAACCCTAACGTAAACAGAAATGTGTTTTAAAAGTTTAGCCTATTTTTGCATATTATTTATTGCTATACAATATAATTGTTAGAAATATTGTGTTTTCATCTTTTCTTACATTCAATTATGAAATTGAGCCCAAATTTAATTAAGAAAAGCAAATATTTTTCTACTGATATTTATTAGACAAATACAAACAGAAAATATTCAAACTTTTAACTAAAATACACAATTTGTATATAAAATATTTATTAAAAATGTGAATATTTTTAAGCAAACAGTTTGTATAATAAAATATATTTTTAAATAATACAGAAAAGTGTTGTTACAATTGGATATGCAATTAGAATAGTATATAAAGTAATTGTGAAGTTATTTCTGATTTATATATTTGTCAACCGAACTATAAAAAGCATTTTTATTTGAGTTTTTGCACTTTTATATTATTCTTAATTAAATACGTTTTCCTATAGAAGTCATAAAACATATAGAAGAAGAAAAGGGGTTGGGGTAGGGCTAAGTAGAACCAGAATACTGGATATCCTGTTTGCACAAATAGCATGAATACTCCGTAAATACCAAGTATTATGAATTGTGTCAGTTGTAGTTGAGTTATGTATCTCTTCCACCACAAGTACTTCTGGATTCGGGGCCCGAATGCGGCCAAAGCGTAATACGAGTACATAATTACGTGAATAAATGTATTCAATACTCCGAACAATACAACGCCCGGAATGAATGGATTGATTTTGATTACAAGCCATCCGAATATGGGAACTGATATGTGATGATACAGATGTAGAACCGATATATGAGAATACTTTTTACGCAATGCGAAGAAGAATGTATCGAATAGATCAGTGAATTTGGATAAGAAGTATAAATAGCCTAAAAATTGTCAGAAAAAAGCATTTTATGCATTAAAATATGTTTTTATAAATCAATTCAATTTAATATTATACGTAAAATAACACTAAAGATTAGCAAGATATTTGCCTGGATAGTGCCAGGGTTACTTTGAAGAAATTAGATATAAATAGCATCTTAAGCTTTTTTTTATAATGAGCCTTTTTGTTTTTATAAGTCCAGGAAAAATAATCTTTCGTTAATAAACTCCCCCGGGATATCTCGGTCTTTAATAGTGTACGTGTGCCATATGATCAACTGAACTCAACCAATGTTTGACAAACCGGGTAAAGTCCTTATAACAAAGTTAATTAAGCTTAAAGTGCATTAAATTTAGATTTCATTATGTATTAGAATAATGTCTGCAATATTCTAATGAATTCCCTAATTATTCATAACTATTGTGAAAACATTTCATTTTTTAAGAGTGAATAACAATATTAATGATAGAGAAAACTCGATTAAAAAAGATTAAACTTTTAGTCGAAAAGTTTGTAATAAATTGTCAGAACATTCTACTAATTAATGTTATATTTGTTAATATCCACTAAAAGCACACAAAATAATAGTATATTATATTTTATTTTCACAATTTTGTATACAATTGCGAAAAACTTAATTTAAAATTAATTAATATTTTTTTTTCATTAAAAAAGCCTTGAATGACATCAAAGTATGCCTTGCTTAATTATTGATAAATTATTGTTCCCAATAGTGTAGCATTTCTTAATTATTTTCTTCCTCCTTGCTCATTTCTATATAAAAATCTTATTGAATCAAAATCATTTATTTATTTGCTAATTATTTGAAATAATTTGAGTTCTATTTAGTTGTGTTCATACAAACTATTCATAATTAATAATTTCTGTCATTTATTTTTAATACTATTCAAAATTAATTAATTTTATTGAATTCAAGTCAAGTATTGAATAGTATAGAAGTAGTAAGCAATGCATAACTTGCACCGGATTTCATTTAGCCTCAGGGTGATTCTATCTATTTTTAACTCCTTATTCAATGATTACTCAGTGAATTCAGTGAATATTTTCGTTTTCAGTCTAATCGCAATTTTTATACACTTTATATTTGAATTAAACAATAATCAGATGAATCAAAATAAGTAAGAAATGAAATATTTTGTGTAAAAATAAAGTTATAGGAGTGTAATGTATCCACGGCTATAATTTGAAACTTCTCATTATTCAAATATAGTTGACTAAAAATTTAATAATTCTACTAAATATAGCATTTATAGTACCGAACAAATCAAGGGTAAACTCAATTAATTTTACTCTGAGCTCGTTTTATCAGTTATGTTAGTCAAGTCAATGTAAAGAATGTTCTTATTCTGTAGCAAGGTGAAATAATAACCAAAAAATAATATAAAACTCCAACAAAAATACTGACCTTGGTACACAAATATTTGTTTTTGAATATAAAATACAAATATATTTTGATATTTGTTACTAATTAGTGGATATTTTGAAATAGATTTGCACTCACCTATAATTATGTCCCGTTGCTTTTGCGGTGAATTGGATGTGTCGGTCGGATAATCAACATTTAGTAATAATTTTCCGAATTTGAAAATTATTATCGACTCATAGAAGAAGTAAGCGTTTAGTAAAACCATTGAAATGTTATACAAAAGCATTGGTGTTCTCAGTGTAAACGGTCGACGATTTCTCATATAATTCGGTATTATTTTAGTGACCAATAAATAATAAATGAATAAAATTATGGCAATAGGAAAGGGCGTATGATCTATAAGGGGCAAATGTCGAGATCTAGGATCCTGGTAATCATACCAGTACTGATTCATATAGTAAACAATATTTGAAAGACCAGTTGAGTTCTGGTCAATCATTTTCAATACTTTTGTTTCCATACTCTATCACAATATTTACAATAACTAAACGATTCTATCAATCATTGATTTGCAGTTTTGTGATTGACTTGATTTTACTCTTTGTGTACAAAAGTTATTCTTCACTGCATTTTATATTTGTTTATATGAACAAAATTTTTCGGTAATTTATTTCCGATCCGTCAGAGTCTTAATTTAATTTAATATTATTCTCAGAAACTATGAATAAGTAATGTTAAGTATAATGAATGTCTGATTACATGTTTGGGTAATCCATTGAAAACTGGAAATATCCCAAAAATCAACTTTTTTAACAGAGCTTTAGCTTTAATGATCGATAAGACAGTAATTATATGGAAATAATTATAGAAAAGGAAATTCATCGAAAGTATAGTATTGTATAAATCTCTGGAATTTTATTCTTCAATTATGTTCAGTATATTTAACGTATTTGTCATTAATTTTTATCTTCTTTTTTATCCATAGTTTTTAAGCATTAATTTTATAATTCTTTTTATTCTTAAATTTATTTATCTGAATAATCACTACTATTATAATGCATGAAATTCTGTTTCAATCAAAGAGCAGGGTCTACGCAATTCTTGTCCTAAGCTTGGGATCCATTTGGTGGCAATCCATTTGCTGCCTATGAGGACTGGACACCCGCTGTGAAGTGTCAGAGCATCTAATTGACCAGAGCTTAAGTTATTAAACCAGAAAATTGCTGAAGACTTTTGTGGCCAAACAGTTACATTCAAAAGAGGAAATACAGTGGCGCCGCCTGACTCCACGTCATTTAGATAACTGATCCATGTGGCCATTCGG
>JAQIWA010000823.1:0-24705 GCA_034693305.1 Eueremaeus valkanovi
AGAATAAAGAAAAATAACTTTTTAACTATTATATTTAGAATTGATTTTTTCACATATTTCCTACATATACCACATTGCTAGATCGTGGATAAAATGATTTAAAAAAATGAAAGTATTATATTCAAGTTCCGACATGCTCTTTGTTAATAAGATAGGTCAAATTGAATGAGTGACAGGTCAATGGAGAGTATAAGCTATTTTATAAATTAAAAATAGAATAAATGAATTGAGCCAAGGAGAAAACAAAAATTTTAAATATGAACCTTGTGCATTTTCATTGACATAAGTGTACAGTATATTAATAAATCATAAATGACATCATTGCTCATAAAAATTATTTCTAGAACTCTATGCGATATTGATATCTATTTAATTTTACGATACATTAGAGCTGTAGTGCCCAAACCAAAGAGCAGGAGAGTCATAGCCAGAGCATTTTGTGTTTAGTTATGTTTTAAACGCTATTATAATTCAGTTCTAACGTAATTCAGCCCAAAAAATGTATTCAGGTTTTGCATACGACGTCCACTCAATTCAATGGCTCTGTACACAAATGTACAGAATTGGGGGCAAAATATGAGGCAAATACTGTAATGGACTGCGTGTACAGCATTATTCATGTGGAAATGTATTAACATGGTGATTACTTATTCCAATAAAAAGCATGAATTCAGTTTAATCAATTTCATACCCAGTTAGTGCATTCATGTACCAAAACCATCAAGATAAGCGGTCATCATTGTAGTCATCGGGCAATAGGAGGCAGATAAAAAAAATGACAAATATTGGACTCAATTCCATTCCAATCGCGTAATTATGTCTATTCTTCTTATCGGTTCTGAACCGATGATTAATGCAGTCAAACATTGGTGGGGGGTGTTCGCAACGAAACTATATACTGTACTCTTTACTGGTAAAGCGGAGTTAAAAATTCAAAAAGTTTAATAGTTGCAGGGTATTCGTCAATGACGTCAAAATTGACATAAGACTCAAACATAGAGCTCAAAAGTGACATGACCATGGCAAATTTGTGGCAAATATAGACAGATATGAATGCTATCAAAATATTCATAGAATCGAAATAAATCGGATTGAGTTTCATATAGAGATCGATTGTATTTATTGATCGCAAAATGTAAACTAAATGTTATTTATTGAAGCGATTGTGACCTCAAAACAGTAATTCTTTCTTTAGGAGAAAATCTCAATAAAACTAATTACTTAAAGACTGAATCTTTAAACTCATATTTATTGTTCAACTCTTAACAGATTACAGTATATTCAGTGATATATAAGTATAGATAAAAATATTTGTTTAAAAATTCAAAGTTTTTTTTACATATTTATGCATTGATTTGTGTAAACTCTGTTCTTCTTATAAACAGAAAATTCAGAATTTCAGACACAAAACAAGAATTTATAGAATAATTCCGAAAAAGAGTACAATTAATAAGATTTTATCCAAAGAAGTGCCGCATCTCTAACAGAATCCGTAGAATCGGGAGAATAGGAAAAATCGAAGTTATTTTGTAAACAGAATTCTTCGTCTGAATCGATATTTTGCAGATTCTCTGGAAAGCATGAAAATGATGGAACGGAACATAATTTGATATATATTTATATGTTATGTATTGAGAGCCAGAATCTAAAGCATATACAGTACAGGAGAGACCATCACATTCACTGATTGAATAATGTCATTGAATTATATTAAATGAAATTCAAAAATCAACTAAAAATTCTTTATATGTCTGTTGTGTTTCCAATTCAAAAAACCACAAACTTTTGAATCGTTTTCAAAATTTTTATAGAATTCTGTTTATCTTATTTGCACTTAAAATATATAGAATTTTGCAACTATTGGAAAAATATTAATACTGAGCATGGTCGTATTTATATATATTACAAATAACCAGTTACTTAGTAGTAATTAAAAGTGAGAATAATATAATTTATGACATAATGTAATTAATTGTTGTTATAATTATCCAAAACGTAAAGCTCTTTGAAATATCCTAAACCAGAAAAGTCTTAACGAATTATGTTTTCCGTAGTTTTACATTCAATCCAATGCATGTAAAAAATTCTGTCTCTTATTATAATAATAACAAATGACAGAATAGTATTGAATAAATATGAACATCGCATTACTAAATCAAAAATGAACAAGAACAGTCTCATATTCTATATATTGCATTAGACTATTAATAAGACGGCTATTATTTCTTTAGCCGTATATTAATAATAATGTTATTAATATATAATTTATATTCACTATTGAAGCAAACATTCGAGTGTATTGACGGATGCTTTTATAATTCACCAATAATTGAGTAATATTTTATAAGAGGTCGTCTGGATTTCAAGCTTAATAGTTATATAATTACTCAAGGGGTGGAGATGGGGGTGATAAATGGCAAAACTATATGCTCCTATATATTAACAAAGAGGAATTAAAAATATATTACAGTATTAATCTGTTTTAAAGTTACCTGGTAATCTCGTAAAATATGAAAATAAAGGGTTCCATTTAGTTAAACCCTTTGTCTGTTCATCTCTGGTCATGTGTGAACATCTCTGATTACATGTTATTATGTTTTGTCTTTCATTGGTTCACAAATTGTTCACAAAATCACTTAACAATCAATAAGAGTTGCAATTATTTTGTGCGAACAACTCATATATTTTTTGTTGATTGGACTCAATTGGACTCTCAATTAATTAATTAAATTTATTTTTATCGGATTTTCATTGTAAGTATAAACAAATTATCTTTTGCTCAATGAAGAGCTACTGCAGTGAATGTTCTTCACCAGAATCTGCACCAAATAAATGGTCTTTTATTTTAACATTTTTCTGATGTAATGTATTTTTTAATGTAATTTATTGTACGGAATGTCAGATCTATAATGAGACCAAAAATGATCGAAAAACAGTAGAGAATTGTCTGATCGATCGGCTGAATGAATAAGGGATTAGATTCAGAAATAAGAGTGCTTTCAGTTTATTGCCATTTATTGGCATACAATGACTGAGCAATGAGTAGAGCCGGGAAGGGGTCATCTCATGTCATATGTGTCCATCTGTTTCAATCGAACATTCATTCAAATTGAAGGATATGTAGAAAACTTCAACATAATATTGATGGTCCTGGGATAAACACTTGCATTATGTTTAAGCATCACTAAATCGACAGTTAGCACAGTTAGCATGGTCGATTCAGACAGTCAGAAAAGAATTTTAGCAAATCTATTAAATAAATTAAAATAAAGTATTAAGGTTTCGGATACAACAGTATCAGTGATAATGTAATCATTCTAAAGACTACTAGTCAATCTACTAGATACTCTTGTAAAAACACCCTTGATAAATGTTGTTATCTCTTTGTTAGTTAGGAATAAATCCTAAGTTAATACGATTTGATATCATTTGCGTCGTTGCTGTTCTGATAAGTGGTGTGCAAATTGTGATACAATACTAATTATTATTGTATTTATAGTATATTCTGCAAAGAAGTTATCTTTAATTTCAATTTGAATGTATTTATGAATTGAGCAAGCTTACAAAATTGTGTGTAAAACATTTGGCGATCATTGCCTGTGAGTTTGACTTTATGTTCAGTCAAACGTGTGTTCAAAAGGATAACGTAAGTAAACAGAATAAAACTGAAATGAACTTCAATTTTGTTTGCATTTCCGAACTTATATTTTCCTATAAAATATTGCTTTAAATATCGATCTTTTCTCCAATAAAACAAATGCAATATTTTATTCATGTATTAGGAGATCACTGAATCGATTGGACTTCAAATACAGAATATTCGGTTGTATTGCACAGTATATACAGAATACAAATAGACTTTTCAACAAGTCTTGAACATTGAGTGCAGAAGTAGTGCCATAATTAAAGCACACGTATTCATGATTAGGATGAATGTTAGTCAAGAAAAAACATTTGCCATCTTTTCATTCATTACGCGAGACGTTGGGAGTAAATGAAAGGCGTTATTAGTCTATTACGGGATTAACTCATTAATCATTGTGCGAGTGCTATAACACCGACACTTTCTATGCATTAATTGTCTCTAGAATTACATTAAAGACTGTATTTTATAATATTAGAAAAGATTCGCAAATCTGAATACATGATCGATAGACTCAATGAGAAATAATTTTGGTCCAGTATCTACAGTATTTAGTCAACAGTCTTCTCATCAATCTGGGTCATGCATTTTAATAATATTGTAATACTAAGGGAATTAGGCTCAGCTCAGTTAATACAGTATAGCGATGGACTAGTAATGTAGAGTAACTCGGAAGTAGCAGGTTTGCACCGGCAGATGCGCATCATATGCGGTTATGGTACTGTATACAAACTTGGACCCAGACTATTTGGCATTATCTCTGCGACCAACGCACTACTAAACCAGGTCTAATTCAGACGTTTGGCAAACAATAATAATTATTTTTATTATTGAAAGTTTGGATAACTATTATAACTATTATAATAATTAGCGTTCATTCGATTAATTTTGTGATTCAATAGTTTCTATTCAATCAAAACATTTTCATTAATTCTGGTTATCAATAGTTGAATGCAATAAAACACTTCTTTTTATTGTGCGATAACTAAAAAGACTGAGAAATTAGTTGAAACGCAACGAATGGGTTGTCAATAGAGAGCGAAGACTATTAATAAATGTCTGTTTAATGAAAAAATTGATTATTTTATAAATGAATTGATTGAATGAACGATTTTATAGAAGAATTTGCTTTAATAAAGAAGAAAAAAATAATATTCGGTTCATATCTATGAAATATAATATTTTTCTATAGTTTAAGAAATTTTTAATTAACTCTCGAAAGAGTGTAAAAACTGAACCTATTTTTTCATCGAAGAAAATAATTATGGGTTAGAAAGAAAATTTTGATTTCCCAGATGTAAAAAGAAAAGTATCATTATTTATAAGCCATCGGTAATTACGAGGACCAGGAATAAGGCATAATTGAAGTTCAATGCATTCATATATTTTTAATTAAGTGCCCAACAGATCATATTTCCAATACATGAGATCATTAAGAGCTGAATGGAGTGGAGAATAAAAATATGGGACTAATAGAGTCTATTTCACAGACACACTAATTAACCAGAACTGACTAATGAGGAAACAATTTTGTTTTGATCCGCAATTATATGATTTTCAATATTCATATTTATTTTTATGTCTGTTCGACAGCACTTATATTGATATTTATATTTAAAGCCATTGGTTTACAATATTATTATTATTATTATGAAATCAATAACTCTCTTACAGTGCTGTCAAATATTTATATTCAATGTAATGTCACTGCCGTTAAGAACGGGTTTATATCCGAACAGCAGAAGTCGTCAAAATCTATATTAATTTTTAGGCTAAGAATGTGAAGAAAAAAATATTTGAGCAGAAAATCTCATTTTTCTGTTTTAAGCTTAAAATTTTGAAACATAAGCCATAATCTACACGAATGTTCAAACAAAGTCTCAGATAAAATATTGACGACTGGCCCCTAATAACAATTAAGTTGAGTTCACAGACAAACCTGAGATGTACATGCTCAACTTGTCTGATTCAACTTGAGTCAACTTACATCACTTATAGGAATAATACTTATCCAGTTATCCTTCATTCGGTCAAAAGTGTGCTCTTCTGTGTTTCAACTGGTCTTCAGATCTCCCTTAGAAATGGTATCTCCAATGGTATGACTCCAATGGTATGACTCCAATGGTATGACTCCAATGGTTTGACTCCAATGGTATGCTTCAAATCAAAGCTAGAATTCTGAAAATCTGTGTAATTATTTGGAAATTCGTTTAACTTTTTTTTATAATTGCGTAAAATTTTATGACAAATTGTTCAATGAACATGGACAGTTTCATGAGATCATTAGATGACTTGATATTTTTGTAGCAGATATTAACTTATACTGAATTAAATCCATAATTAATATGTTTCTGAATAGAAAGTAACGGATTATTTGAATTGTTAAATAAAATAATTTCTTTGTATCGAATCGATTTTGAAAATTCACTTTCATTTACACGGAATTCGTTTGTCTGGAAATGATTGGCAATACTTCAAACTCATTATTTGTGTTCACTATTTTATAGCTTCAAAAAACCAGAAATAATGATAAACTACAGAATTGTAGTCTTTTTTAATACAATTCAAAAACATTCTGAAAAAGTGCAGTCAATTCCAAATTGAAATTATATTATATTTTTCAGACAAACCACTGGAGATGACAGATGAATGTCAGCCAAATCCTGGAATCACCCATGTTCAATTTAGATAATTTAAGACAAACGCTACAAAAGCCCATTCTATTGGCTTTGCATATAAATACGATTCAGTGCTAAAGAATAATAAGAGACAAAGAATTGAATTTAAGGTTTGAAGACAACAGAGTTGAGAGAAATTCTAATGATTTCATTAGTTTTGCAATTATTTAATCGATTTCTCTATACATATATAAAACTTAAGAGCAAAACAAAGTTAAATAGACAGAGAGGAACGGTATGCTTAAAGTTTAGCATTCAATTAGAATAGAATCCACCAGAGATTCTCATCAGAGATGAGGATAATTGCTCTTAAATGGTTGCAATTGGGGGAGGAATGGCTCAAATCAAGAGTCAAATTAATTGCTTAAAATTTACCTTTTCTTCTAATCCATGGGTGCATTTCTATTGCCATTCAAGATAATTAGAATTTTGACCCAAACTCTTTTTTCGGCATCTCTGAAATTTAATGACTTACTTTTTAGATACAGTTCCCATTTGATGCCCAGTGAGAGAAAACAGCGCTTCAACGATAACCGTCGAGCATATGCCTGAACTGAAGGCCCATCTCTTGCATGAGTTCTACAAATCTGAATAATTTAATTTAAAAAACGAAATGCGAGAACATATAAGACATCTAACAATTTGTGTTCGCAAATATGCAAATTACTGCTCAGAGTATAGCAGTTGGCAATCAAGCAAATACTCGTTACGTATTTTATATGTTATTATAATAAGTCTAATGTTTCCCAAACGAACGGATAGTTCCCTATTATAATGAAAGACATAATAATTTAGAAATCTATTGATTCATTGAATTTTTGAATTACATTATTTTGATTAGAGATAAGCAATGGTTTCATCAAAAGTATAAATCTTGAGAAGTAGTGGACTATTAAATAAATTCTGAGCCAATTGTTTAGTTTGAAAGAATCAAAGACTCAATCGTATAGTTGTCATCAAAAATAGTAGTTTAGCCAAAATTAAGTTTTTGCGAAAATCTGGGTATCTTTAGCATAGCTTAAAATTAACTTTTACCAAGATGCAAACAGAAAACATAAATATCGCCCTCTTTACCTATTACCCTATGTGGGTAAGCTACAAATTTTGGACAAGGGGGTAATTTTGTGCTAAAAAACACGTTTTTCCCTATTTTCGCCTCCAAATCATCGAAAACAGAGGGTCAGCCTCACACAAAATCACAGGGGGTATATTATCCCCTGTACCCCCCCCCCCCCATTGCCTATCTCTGATATTCTGTACTGCCTGTATACAGTACCCCCAATATACCTGTACAGTATTGCTTATTTAGCGATGAAATTCTATACTGAAACAAGGTTGAACAGCATTATGTTATCACCACTTTTGGTAGTATCAAAGTAGTGCAGAATTGGAAATTGTATTCAATATCTAAAGTTTTTATGAATAGCGTATAAATATTTTAAAAACAAGCACCAGGCCCAGTTTATAATCACCATATCTAAAGAGAGTGGCCATAAAAATATGAATTCTATATATTTTTAAATAATTTCAATCAGTGTTTAATAAATATTTTAAAATTCTGTTTGCGATACAAATCATTAAACCATTTATTCTATAATTAAAGTAAAAACCATTTAATAATTCAATTAATAATTGGCTCGAAATGAAAAGTATTCGTAAATTAATTCATTGATATCTACAGTACATGTATGTGAAGGTCAGCCCAATTGGTTCGGATCTTTCGTAAAATCATAGCTTATTTTAAAATTATTACAAATGAACACAACTTCACTCATCTTAGCCCGGCTCAGTTTATACATTCTAACCGGAATCAGAAACCGATATAATTGATTGGATATACAATAAGCGAACAATAATATCAGAATCGATACAATACTACAGTCTTTAGTCTCTATTAGTCTCTAAACATTTCGGCCACAACTTTAGGCACTTTAGTCTTCGCTCTGTAGTCGTAGTCAAACAAACTCTCATTTGTGTCACACATTTGCCAATAATGTGAACACAATTTTCCGATCTCTTCGACCGACAACATAGTGGGCTTCAACTCTGGGTCGATGTCCGCCCTTTCGAACACTTGTGGCACCAAATCCTGTAAGTGCTTCGGGAATAGAGTGGAAACACTTCTGCGAATGGCTTTATTTCTGTAGTGAAACAAATGTCGGACAAATTTTTCCACACAATTGAAGGGTAACTCAATTCGGGGTCTAATCAAAGGCGTGAATCGCACTAAAGACACGTCCACTTTGGGCGGCGGCACAAATGCCGTCCCATTTATATTGAACTTTCGCTCGACTTTACACAAATGCTGACACATTATCGAGAGTCGACTTCTTTGGGGAGACATTACCGGCGCTACGATTCGTTGGGCCACTTCGTACTGGAATGTCAGCGTTAGGCTAACCCTTCCGTACGAGAAGAGTCCGGTTCTGTTCGACAAATGTCTTAACCAACGAATTATTAGAGGCGTCGACACATTGAACGGCAGATTACCCACAATTTGAATCGGAGGAGGACTGGCATCTGTCCACTCAGTCCGTAGCTCAATGGGAAACAGATTCTCAAAGCTGTAATCCATGACATCTCCGATGATTATCTTCATTTGTCCGGCCAGTGAGGCGTCGGACAGCATCTGAAGAGCGGTTACAACAGAATCAATGGTTTGAATGAAAACGAAATTAAAGTTTAAATAAGTTTTGAATCAAATATCAATCGATTACTTCGAGCATCGGTAGGAATCGCCTGTCCTTTTCAATGACATACAGCTGTTTGGGTCCCTTTTCCAATATCTGTCGGGTGATATTTCCCGGCCCCGGACCCACTTCGAGGACATGACTGCCCTCTCGTATGCCTTCATTGGTTTAAATCAACAAATATTTTAAACACAGTTTTGAACCAAACTCTCAACCAATCAATACCTGCGGAGACGACAATCCGTTCGTTAATGTGCTTCTGAAGTAAGAAGTTTTGAGACAATTGTCTTCTGGCCCTCACTTTGTATATGCGAATCAAGTCTTTAGGCGTCGGAAGCGGTGGCAGACGTTTCGGAACCAATTGGACGGAAGTCTGCGCTGAAGTCGACTTCACTATTGTTTTACCGCTTTCTATGAGATTTCGCTTAAAACTCATTATCTGTTCATTGGATTCAATTGAGTATTACTTTAAAGACATTTCAATATCAATGCAGTTATTGTTTTCAATTACTTTAACTATAAATATACGCAAAACCTATGGATTGAATAGTTTTTGAAGATTTAAAGTCAAGTAAACAAACATTAGATTCAGTGAAAACATGTGTTTATTATACACTAAACGCCATCTCTTTTGTCTCAATACAACTAAACACAGAATCGGAATAATCACAGAATATATTCAGAATTACTAATTAGTCAATGAAATTACTGGCAGTGGTAATACGACAATCATCGTATTGCATCTTGCTCATTCGCCTATACGCTCGATTATAATGGAAGCGAACCATCATTTTCTATAATTCTGTTCAAATGAAAGCTAACTTAAAATTAGAAATATTTGAGTCATTAATGTATAAATATATAATTTGATTCATATAAGCTAGATCGATTGAAGACAATTTTTATAACTGGTTATATCATTGCATATCTTATTTGTTCATTAATTCCTTGTAATACAAAGTATTTACAAAATTCTAACGTTTTTATTGAAATAACGATTAATAATGTAAAACCCGATTAACCGAAACGATATACTTCTTCTGCTTTTCTACCAATAAATTGTTTTTATCCAAAATAATCGATATTTTATTGAATTTTTGTCATTATATAAATATTATTTTCTTTCATTGCAAAAAGTTTCTAACAGTAAGACAAACATGTTTTGCAATCAAATGAAAATACAAAAAAATATTGATTTAGAACTAAAAGTGCATTTAAACCAATTATGAACTGAAAATACAACCTTAACTCTAATGAACCAAGATTACTATTGATATACAGTAATTGCATAATCGACTGAAATACGAGAATTTTTTTCGTAAAAGATATTAAAATAAACTTAAGTTTAGTTTTCTGAATGATAGTCGCTATCAAACAGAGACAATGCAGACGTTTGTATTGGATTAACAAAAGGTTAAGTAATTTAATGCTATTATAAAATTTGTGTCGTTTTCAGTGATTAATAGATATTTGAGTAGCGATTGAATTGATAGGAATATTGTATAATAAATATATTTATTGTATCGTATTATAAAAATATGAATGGGTAGGCTTGCAATTGCCAAGATGAGATAAATGCACTCATTTGAAACTGATAAATGCGGAGTAAGTGGGCTCGGCTCAAATTAGTGTTCATTCAGAACATATCGAATTAAAGTTATTAAGAGTAACATTATTACGTAATGTAATGTATCTAGATAACTTGTTTATCAGAGTATTCTTGTTATTATAGAGACATTCGTCTGTTTGAGTGTTCTTTTGATTTAAAATTAGAATCCATTGTAATATAAGCTCATTTCGTTCGCCCATACATTCTGTGCTCAGATCCGACTCTTGTTATTACTGTTTGAATAGACCCCACACTATAATAGGTATTTATAGACACAATTTAGAAAATAAAACCCGTGGCAAAAATGTTCAGGGTGAATAATCCTAAGCAAATAAATTATATAAATTCATTAAACCCTGACTAAATACTGCAGGTGTATAATAATGGAACAGTGTATGAACTTCCAAACAAAGGTATGTCCAGAATATGCTCTGGCTATATTTTTGAATGAAGTAAAGGTATCCATAATCGTGTGAATACATTGATATCATCTTAAGTCGAAATCAACAATAATATAAAAGTGCTTACAATTGCTCAGTCATCAGAACAATCAAAATCAATGCTAAACTAGGGATGGCCACGCTCGGCAAACCCAGGGGGGATATAGGGGAGGTAAAATGGCGGATTTTTCCCAAAATCGTGAGGGGGGTCAAACTCAACGGATTTGGCCCACTATTTTTCGCCAACATAGGAGGGGGTCGAAAACTCATCGGAAAAAGGCTACTTCAAAATGGCCATTTCAAAACCTATGGGGGTTATTTTGGCTATACCCTCCCCATTGGCCGTCCCTAATGCTAGACCATTCATGCGAAACACAATTACAAAATGAAAATCACTTAATGCCCTTGGTGCTGATTCTTGGCTCGTAAGCCAATTGTATAGAACATCAATGATATCCTCTATAGTTATTATCAGAGTCTATAAAACGTATGATCTGAACGTGTATAGCAGTCTGGTGCCAATATAGCAAACAAAGTGGATTTGATGATCACATGAGTTGAAACGTTTTGTCTCAAACACTGCTTGAATACAATTTATGTTTATTTCATAATTAAAGGGATTAACTCCAAAATCAGTGGAGCTTTTGGAGCATACTTTAAATGGTACTCAAAATCTAAAGTATAACTGAAAACAAGTTATGCCTTTCATATACAAAAGTGGCTGAAGCACACGACTGCTTTTGGAATTCATCCATTAATTGTATAAAAGTTTAGACAAATATAAGTATTTCAATAGAAATGCTTATCGATAGTCACCCAATCGAAGAATATCTGTGAAATTTTTTTAATCAAATCTGAGTTTGACAATGCTGTTCCAAAGTGCACTGGCTAATTTTATGCATACTTGAAGATTTGTTTCTCACAGTTTTCTAAACTTTGCGGTCACTAAAAACTTTGACTAATTTTACACCCTGGTACAATTAATAAAAAGTGATTCTTATTGTGTATGTACAGCGATGGAAAGAATCCCCTGACAACATTAAATGAAGCTGGAGCCTAAACAAACAAAAAAAAATTCAATGAATATTTCTATTTTTATAGATCTTATAAAAAAAATTCCACCAAGCGAATTTTTTATGGCGCAGCACTTGTAGCAGAGAATCAGCACTTTTTCTACAGTAAAAACTACTAGGGTTATATAAAATTTCAGCTATACAAAATGAGCCTTGCTAAAAAGCAGTGAATAACTCTATCAGGATTTTCTTTGAAACCGCTGCGTTTTTGCCCAGGATGAGTTTATATCTGCAAAAATTCATCATGCTCTAGTGTGAAAACAAATAGGAATAAATGAACTCTGTTCAATGAAAAATAATTTTAATAAAAAAAATACTCACTTGTCAGAAGCTTTTCTGGATTACACCTAGATACTGTATAATGGTATCGGTTCAAATTGAATTAAATGAAACTATGGCTAACAGCAATACAAGATAAGTTTTTATTTTAAAAGAATTCATGGGTGAAAAACAATTTAAATGCAATTCTGGCGATGTTTTAAACTTCTTTAGAATTGAGTGAATCATTTTAATCAAGATAATTCTGTATTTAATCTTATTCAGAGTATTCTCATATAATATATAGTATAGTATAGTATAGTATAGTATAGTATAGTAGACCTCATTTAGTAATGATTGTTAATAAGTGAATAAACTTTGTAAGAGTTTTATAGCTTAAGAAGATCTGTAATATTCGTGTCATTCACCTCAACAAAAATGAGCCTAAAATTCATCCCAAAAGTATTGATCAAATCTAATGCAAAGACTTTATAATTGAAAGCCGAGTATACAGTATATTAAGAGTTTGTAGAAATTGTGTTCGCATTTAGAGAATATAAAATTTAATTTTCAAAAGAAGTGCAATCTATCTATTCATTCATTGGATATATATTTAGATCAATTCGAGATCAGAAATAGTCTAATTCTGTTGAGTATTGAAATGTTTGCTAATTCTATGTATAATAAGTTATCATTAGAAGGGAAAGGCATTTAATACTGAGCATCAGTTCATAAGCTGTTCACAGCATCAAAAACGGATACAAAGGTTAATAGCATGGCTTATGGCTGTGCTCTGGCGCTAAGGTAACAGGAGTTCGGAGATGCGGTTAGAACGCATGTATGCGGACAGTACTCATATGACACCATTGAATGGATAGTAACTATAGTAGCGAAGTATTGATCAATATTTTCTACTATAGTGGGTGTTGTGAAGTATATAAGCACATGTCGGTCTATCCAAAGGCCAATCTAAGTTGAGTCGAGTAAAAGACCATAACTGTGCTCTGCATTATCAGAATTACTTTCCCAGAGATTCAGCAATTCGTATGATAAGTACTTTTATATATATTGAAGTTTTGCTTTACTTCCGCACTTGTCATATCCAGTGAAGTTATCTCATCCGTTAACTCTTGTTCTTGTGTTTCGGATCAATTATCGACCGCCGATAAGACACGCAAAGGTATGATTTGTAGTCCATATCTGAATATATTAAGAATATATACAAAGCTTTTGCTATTTATTCTTATTCTTATGTAAAAGAGTTTTAGTTCAAAACAATATTTGTTTTTCTTTTGTTATTTTTATTGAAGACAACTCAGATTGAAACCAATCAGAATGATTGAAAGTAAATATCAGCTTTCTCAAATCGCTTTCGCAATCCTACTGTTGGCCACAATAATCTCTAAGCGTCTAAACTGTGAAGCATTAGCTTTAAACTCAAATAGCGTCAAAAGTTTGTCTCATCAGTCATATCCGAATAGGGGTCTAAATAAAGCCATTCCTCCCGTAGACAACAGACTATCCAATGCACTTCAGCCGAGCATTCTATCCGATTATTACAACTCCATAATTGCCAATTCGGCGCAAAACTTACGTCGATTACCAGCTAATAGTTGGCCACAACCAGAGTTCATACCCCTCTCTAATATCGTTGACAATGAGTACGACACCGGAGATGAGTATTACAACGCAGACGACAATTCCGATGCGTTGAGAGCGGCTTCGAGTGATATATATTATGGTAACGATGCCTATCAACCCGACGGCTGGTTTAACGGACCCGTCATTTACGATACGCCCGATTCTAATATCCAAAACGATGAGACAAACGACGCACAACTAAACAGTCTTATGATGGCATACCTGTTGGATCAGTTCAACAGATTAAACAAATTGAAGGATTTATCCGAGAAAAGGGGTTTTGAGACCAAAAGTGAAAGAAGAGAAACACTATCGACGAGTACTCAGCCATCAGTGACGACGCCGTCTACTGCAGCCAAAGTGACGACAAATGCCATTCCGAAGAAGTTGACGGCAAAGCAGTTCCGACTGTTCCAACGCGGACAGAAAGAATACCCACTCTTAAGGCCGGCAGCAGATAATGACGAGAGAGGACCAGAAAATTCGGTACCCGAGTGGCCAACAGAGCTGGAAGAAAAAAATTTATCTGAGGTAAAGAGAGTCTTGTTTTCATTCAAATAACAATTATTATTTCAAAAGAAGAGATAATTTTTTGTTCAAATATTTGCTTATTTTTTGTGTTGCGTTAATGGCTCTGCTCTTATTATACATTAAACCTATATTTTATGTTAATTTGATTATTAACTGAAAGCAAACTCTGATTATTGATTAGCTTTGATGATGAGTTAACGTCATTTAAATTCATGTATTCATAATATAAAATTAGCTCAGCTAATAATAAAATAATACATTAATTACCTTGTTTCTATAATTAAATTCAATTCAAATTTGATGCTATTTTTCTGTCATATCAAATGAATAAACGAATTTTATTAATAGAAATATACTTTTAATGAATGATCATATTTATCACAATTAATGAATGTTCATATTTGACAGCAAAACAGCTCATCTATTGATTAACCGGATAAGTATTGAAATTGAATTTACGTGTTTATGATTAGCCAAACATTTATTCATATTTATAAACAATTTGTTCTTTATTTTAATTTTAAAGAAGAAGTGCTTAAACTAAACATATTTTAATGAAAACTGATAATCATTTTTATAGAGTATAGGCATATCATTCAGATTCAGGTCTACAGTATAGGAGAATTGATTAAATATTTTTATTGATTCTCTCTGTGAGTCAAACAGAGATAGAATAATAGAATATTATTTTCTTTTAGTTTAAGAATTATTTTTCAGCAATTCATTTGATTTCACTATAGAAACGATTGAATAGATATTCAAAGAAATTGAAATTCTTTTCAGACGTATTGAAAGAAATCGAAGAAGACTTATAAGAGATATAAAAGTATTCATAACTTATTCATAAGGCGTATATCGAAAAGCAATCATAAGACTGACTCAATATATGTTTGAACACATTATAGACTTTATGCTCTAAAACACTGGCAATAAAATCCAGTATAAATGTCGACTCTGTTTGATGTGTTAATGCTCTATATATCGACTCTATTGCTAATTATATTTATATTTTATAATAAGTTCATATTTTTTTTTAATAAACTGAAATCAAAATATTATTATCTCTAATATAAATAAAAAACTCAAACATAAGTCAGACGAATGTTAATTAAATTCTCTTAAATCTGATCTTTGTTTGAGGACTCTATTCTGTATTTGGAGAACAGTATTATTGCATTTGAATCAGATATAAGACTGGGTTATACTTTTCAATTCAAATCCTTTATTTGGGGAAAATTAATCAAAATATTGTTCAGTGCGTCAGTATATCGACCCGATTAGAGAAATAGGAGAATAGCGGCGAATGTAATGTCGAAAAATCCATTGACTAAAGCTTTACTCTGTATAGTGAAGCACAAAGTTTTGAGCAAATTATCATTGAGTTGGGTATTGACGCACAGACTAACGTCATTCCGTTGTATTCCTATGGCTTTCCGACTCCCATTCACTCAGCAATACTACACAGCATTACGTGAATGCGAATCCGAATTTCGATTTTCTGTTTCTTTTTTGTTCACTCTTTCACTGTATATACGGCTAACGTATATGTGAACCGAAAAAATCAATGGCGAGTTTGCATTGCACTCAAGCTATAAATAGAAACACACTTTATATCGAAAATAATCAATCAATGAATAGACTATTTATTGAAGAGAACTAAAAATAACAGCACTTCGCCTATAAAATTGCTATTAATGTTAGTTCTGATAATCAAATTTGTTTATTCTTTAAATACTTTTGGAAAGCGTTATAATTCCGGCAAATATTCTAATCATTTAATAAAACATTCATTTAAAGGAGGATTCGTTGGTTAGTCTTAAGCAACAACAACAACAGCAGCAAAAGGGACAGTTGAGGACAGTCAGAGATGTACTGACCGCACAATTGGACAGTCTAAAGAAGGAAGGCCCTAAAATGCACTAGAACGTCCATGGCCATATTATCAATCACCAAACAGACCTTTCATACACAACAGAATTGCCGGCATAACTGTTCCCTACAAAAACAATACTTCTGATCCAAACCAATAATTGTAAGAATAACTGAATCAATTCAATCAATTAAATCCTCTTTCAATCACTCATTCATAATGTAATGTAAAATAAATTATCAATCAATCGATATAATGATAATCGATATCAGATATGAAATGAGTTTTGATTCTCTCATATAAACCAAGCATTCATTCAACTAAAATCATCTGCAAGTAAATGGATTAAGAATTTGAATATAGACCCGGGTTAAGGAAAATTGATTTTTTATATTGAATGAGAAAAATTTGACTAAAAAAGAGTAATTTCGTAAAGTTTTAAAGTTTTATGGATAGAATTGGAGTTGACTTTTATATATTGTTATTTCTATATAAAAAAGTTTAATTAATATATAGTGAATATCACAAAAAAAACTGAAAAAAAAATAATTTCATCGCTATATCGCTAATCAGACATATATTGTTTGACAAATAAATGACAGGAAAAATGAAAAATATCTGTAACTTGAATGTGAAGATTAATGCACTCAAACTTTTTGTGATAAATTCAATCTATTTATGTATAAATTTATTACTATTTAAATAATTTAGTTTATATCGATATCTACTGTAAACTTATATCTCACTACTAAATGGTGTTGTCTTTCCAGTATTTCAATCACACATAAGATATAAAAATTTTGTCTCTCTTTCGGCTTAATTTTGTCAATATATGCGATATATAAGGAATTTTATGGACAAAAGCAAATTTGTCTTTTTATTATCCTATTTGGGATACATTGTTAAACAGAACTCTTCTTATTCTCAAACACAAAGCCAATGCGGTATTGCACAGATATAACAGTAAATTGTTTGCACTTTAAATGCAAATCATATAAACTATTATACAATACAAATACAAATAGAAAACTAAATATATTTCAACGCCAACCCAAACGGCTTCTCATAAATAACTATTAATTTAAATGATTATTTGTTTTTGTCTTTCATTATCTCTTTAAGCGTGTGTTCAATGAGTTTTTCAAATACTTAATTCTGTGTTCTTTAGCTAATAATTTAAACTAATTTTTTGGCTGAGAATTAGTCACACCATTGATGTGTTCACATTAATTAAGTTATTATTTTGAATCTGTTATTAAAACTGCGAACACAGGGAATATCGATGTATACCAGAGTCTGAATATACAGTAGTCTTCAGGCTATTATGATTTGCTGATCGGCTTAAAACAAATGTATATAATATTTATAACTATTGTTACACAGCAGAGATGCGGAAGATTGATTGATCTAGGGTGTGTTCTAAATCACCTTCCTATACCTTCTTAAATCATTTATGCATTAAACTTATTGAACAACTGCTTGAAAATGGGGTAGATTTCTAAATCCTAGTGAATATTTGCCAAATTTTAATAGAATATTTTGCCTGGATGCTATTTCTCCTTCAACATCTCTGTAATAAATAATTTCTTTTTTTTCATTCTTAATGATTTTAAGCCCGCAATCAATTTCTTATGTAATAATATTCGTATATTTGTTCACAATTCTAGTCATTCTTTGCTTTAAACAGAATATTTCGTAAGATTTTGTCATTCAATCTATTCGTGACTCTATTGTATAAAATATAATTAAATTTTAAGCAAAATGTTGTATTAAATCATCAATTCATGTGCTGATTGTATTGTATACAAATTGATTAAATTTATTATTTTATGTAATTTATACCCGTCTTATTTATTTCTTCATTTGATTTAATTATCTAACATCTACCAGTGTGCAATCTTTCAGTTTATTAGAAGCTCAAGGACTGTTAAGTATTATAAATATATTGGAACAGTGCACTATTTTACAACAAGTGTTGATGGCTCTTACCTAGCTCTTCATGAAGATGTCAATCAATCAAGCTCATCAATCAATTTAGCTTACGATATGATAAGTTGATACATCAATGCAGGGATGGCCAAATAGGGCAGTGCCAAGAGAGGTATGATATGAGCAAATGTAGTGGAATTGCATTCATTCTATGCTTTCTTTGCTTACAATTTAAGACAAATTATTCAAAAGTCTTTTCTTTTATAATAACAATTAATTAAACCGGAATTAAGCAAAACAGTGAGGAGGGTTATATCTAGGGATGTGCAAGGGGGTATAGACAAAATACCCCCTGAGTTTTGAAATCTAACTGTGTTGGCAGAGAATTTTTAAATCTGCCCATCATTTTAAGACAAGTAAATCGTATTCTAATGGATATATTGAACATTTTATTTCCGGTAAATCATAGCATAATTTAAAATCTTTACAATTGAACTGAATTCAAAAATAAGAATGAATTAGCAAGGGGAATTGTATCAGTATTATCCAATCAATAGAATACACTGCAAAGAAAACTGCTTTGGATTAGAAAATTGAGTCAATATTTCCATTATTTTAAAAGGTTTTCAAATGAGATTCTAAGCAGGGAGTGCCAGGCTAGTTTACTGCAGGATCTGGAGCTACTCTGGGAAAGAGGTATAGGGAGAGATTGTTATGAATACAGTATTTAATCTGTTTAGTTTTGTATGAACCATATAATTATCTCTTTAACTTTGGATAAATTCTCGTTATTCCCAATACTATAGAACTTGTCTTAAAGTTGTATTATTTGTTTGTGTTTACTATTTAATTAAAATATTATAATTAAATATTTACAAATAAACCGGATCATTGATTTGAATCATTAGTCACATTTTTTATATATCCACCTTGGCAATATACTGTATTTTTCGAAAACATTTCACCTCAAATAATATTCCTAACCATATACCATATGATAGCCTAGAGTTGAAGCCTAAGCTTAATGTTAGTCTGAGAGCTGATGATCGTTGATATAGTGTATCACAAGAATCGATCGTATTTTCAAACATTCGTACTTTCGACCCAATTTCTCTCGAGTTAGTCTCTGCGAGCTTTGCAGGCACTCCAAGCATACGGTATAGTATTGTAGTCCACAAAGTATTTTGGATTCGAGTCCTTTGAATCCGAGTTCACATCGATATACTCAACGATTGAATTACAGCCGAATTATCGGAATATTCAGTTCATTCCTCTTTCAAGTGTTCAAAGAAAATATTTATACAAAAAAAAATTCATCTTTTTTCAACATAAGCTAATAATTATTTTTAATAATTATGCACAAAATATAATGAAAAATAATAGTCTTGATAATTATTGAGACGAGAATCATTTTTCAATTTGTATTCTAATAGTTTAATAAATTAATTCTGTTATTGATTAACACTAAACATATGCAGAATATTAACTAAAATCTAAAGAAACGATTATATAAATTGGTTCAAAATCATTGCAAATAACCGTCAGTACAAAGAAATTTTGTGATTTTTATTTAATTGTTTCAATACAAGTGAAAGTAGAAATGTTTGGTTGATGACTAAAACCTGGTCCCACTGGCACTGGCAGACGGATAAAGTAATAACAGAAATATTTAAGTCTCACTTCAAATAAAATGACATTCAATGAAAATGTGTTGAATCAAGTCATTAAATGTTGACACTCTTTATGAGTATATGATTGATAATAGAGACACACTTTGGGTAAAGATCTGTTTAGAGAATAACCCGGCTAAGTGACGGCAGAGACCGAACCATACGTGATATGAGCTTACGTGGAGCGCGGCTCAGACTTTGGCTCTACACAAAACCTCTGATTTGCAGAGATGACTATTTTTTGTCACAATTCAGTAATAAGTGTCTGATATAGTCATCTCTGTAATCAGTGTTTCTATTGTACAATCACAGTCTCCGACTGATATGCAGTTCTAACCCAAAGTTGTGTCACATATGAACCGAACCTTATATTTAAATTATGTAAATAATTAAATAGATTACAAAAAAGAATTTTGTGTTCATATCATTTAATGTAATTTTATAAACACTAAGAATAATGTCTGATATTATAGGAAAGCATTTGTTTTAATCTGAAATCCTTTGAGATTATATACTGAAAACACAATCAAAAGAACTGTGGAATTAATTCTGTTCTCGCAATGAGTAAGGAATTGACAAATAATAATAATTAAAACATTTCTAAAGAAGCTTAAAGTTAAGCAACGATTTTATCGTATAATATATAAAAAACAAAATTTTTCCATTAAAATACTTAATTAGAAAATAAAATCCATTTAATCTGCAGTACTTCCAGTTCAATAAAAATCATTTTCACCCAGGAGTGGTTTTCAATCAAGACAAAGAAGTGGTAAATGGGTTTACCCATTGTTATTCTGGCTCAGGGTATTATTTATGGATGATTAAAGGGAAATGTGAAACACAAACAAAAATAAAAACACCGTTTATTAAATGAGAACTTAGACGACCCAACCCCAATGAGCTTGACCATTTGGTAAGACTATGTCTGCTTATCTCTATTTTCTATCAGGTCTTGATTCCGATAATTGTGTTGTTTATAACTGTTTTGTGAATAAAAATAGAGCTGAGTCTGAGTACGTCTGACTATATTTTTTTTATTGGAGAAAAGCTTAAGAGAAATGATATCTAAAAATAGCTATTTTTATAATAATGTTCTCATATCTAGCTTTCAATCGATTTAGTGTTTTAGCTCAAAATGTTGACCAATCGTGAGGTTCTCTATTTGTTTTCGATTAGATTTTGAAGATAAATGACTCGGAAGCAAAGTTTACAGTATATATAGACATTATATTCCTAATTAATTCTTACTATACTTTCAATTATTCACATTCTCTATATTTCTTCGTAAAGATGATTCAGATTAGAAATTAGTTTTACTTAATTAAAGGAAAATTCTTTTTAGTTCTTATCTTTCATTTAGACATAGAATCAATATTTCTCTATGAAGTATAGCATTCATAGACTTATGTAACGATATTATATATATATTCCGTATGATTAGCGCCCACTTTGCTATTGATATTTGTTTTATGGATCGAATGTAAAGTTAAGTATAATTTATTACATATTTTCTTATAATGTTTTGCTTTTTTGCTATTAAGTTAAAGACCAATAAAATCGGATAAAAATAAGAACTCTTTTATAAAAAAAATGTAAAAATGAGTATTCAGTTCGAAAAGTGTTCATTTTGGCGCGTATTGAGAGATCAGTTCATAGAAAATATCTCAACAATGTTCAGACCAAAACAAAATCAATTTCGTTGTCTTTTGGGAAATATTGTGATCGAGGTGAGCACTTTAACCTAGGGACGAAAGAAAATCACAAAGAGGATTTCCGACCTATTACCAGAAATCATCTTAGGTTAACAAAATAAGATTCGCGAATCTATATTTAATGCATTATATCTGAGTTTATAAGACAGACTCATTGCTTAACATATCCCAGTCATACATATGATTATAAGAAAATAGCCGTAGAGTTAGTGACAATTAATTTATTCAACAGAATAGAGAACTATTGATAAGAAAATATTTTTTCATTTACAGTATTTGATTCAAATATAATGAATATTCGTTACGAACTTTACTGATTGGGATTTGACAGTGAATGGGCCTCGAAGTCAATTATGTGTGCAAGGGATTGAACATTTTGAAATAAAGTTAAACCTTGGAAATCATAAATGTGACCATCTAGTGGAGGGTAATATTTTTAATTCAATAGTTGTGGTCAACTCTGTTAATGAAAAGGAAATATTAACAGAACTTATTTCGAAAGATATATCGAAGTATTGAATCGAATAAATCCAATGATAAATAAGAATTAGTTCTGATTATACGCAAACATATTAATATGTGTGCTGTGTATTATACTTTGTACTACATTGACAGTGATAGCCAACGGGGGTACAGGGGGTAACCCACCTGTGATTCTGGCCGAGGCTTACGTGACAGGGAAAAAGCAGGGTTTTTATGGAAAACGTATTTTTTAGGGAGAAACCGGGGGTTTTCAGGGAAAAGCATGTTTTTCAGGGATTTTGTATCCCCCCTTGATTTTGTCCAAATTTTTTGGCTTACCTCTCCCCTGTCGTCAGACCCATTGCCTATCTCTGCTACATTGACTACATTGACTGCCTATGATTACAAAATTGAATGAAACATTAAGTATTCTAGGTATAACATTCCAATCCGATGAGTTTTGAGAATAATATTCATTTAGGAATTTGGTTCACTTTAGTATGAATTGTGGAAACATTACTCAATCGATAACAACGACAATACGTTTAATTCAAAAGAGTTCACTAAAAAGACGGTTATTTCGAAATCTTTTTTTACATTTCTGCCGAATAAATAAATTTTTGCATTACTTATAAAAATCGTTCTTTACTTAAGAATATTGTAGAATAAAAGTCAATACTTTTTACAATCAAATAATAATTCGTTTTTTAACAAAATTAATTCTATTTTTTCAAATTTCTATCCTTCGTCATTTTGCAATTGCAGAATCATAATCTTGCTCTTATCTTTATATATACCGGTATATACTTTACAGTAGTCTCAGTCCTATTCATCTTAAGACAATACGGAACAATTTACAATTCCTTTGACTAATATACCCGGTATACAGTAGTATTAATATAATACTAACCTGTATTGTGTAATATCATCTATCTAGAATACAATATCCTTGATTGTTTGAGATTCCAAAGACTAGTATAGGCAAATGAATGAACAGTGACAGTCCTGGTAGTTTCAATCAAAATAAATGATAGCACTTATGCATTCGTAATACCTTTTATTGTCATTTTATTGCAACCGTTAATCACAACACTATTTAATGTCTGTCTCTTTGGAATGCAATACAAATCTTATTACAGACGTAACCAATATTTTATGCCAACAATAAATAATAAAATCATTTTGATGTGTCTTTCCAGCACTGGTAGTCTGATATATGAGTTTTTATTTTATATTTTACTTTCAAATCAATTATTAATAAAATATCGAAAGAATATATTTTTATTGTTTGTAAAAAACTATCATTTGAGGCAATCCAATGACGTTTTGAAAAAACATCTATTATTTCAATCTTGTTCTTACAACTAATGGCACTGATCAAGCAGATGGCTAAACTTGACCAGGCTTACATAATAAACATTGGACATTAATTTTATGCGCCATAAGAGTTGTGCTGAAACTCATTATTTTATGCCTCAGTTTATTCGAGCCGTTAATACCGTTAATATTCATAGCGAAGAAGATTTAGTTATAAAATGATATGAAATTAATGTGAACTGAGTTACAATAAAAGCTCATCTGTTGCTCAATCAGCAGATGTTTGCTATGAATGCATCAAAAAATGTTCTGAAGATTTGATTCAATTATGAATATTGTGAACCCAATTATTTAAGTCAGTAAACCATTAGAATTCATTGGAAAATAGTTTTCAATCTTTTCAAATATGATATTTGAGGAGGGTGCTTTTAAAATTATAATTAAAAATTCTAAATATACTGTAGAGTCTATATTACAATTTTTATAGTATAGACGTCTTTCAAATACTCTTTAATAATTAGTTTAGGATTATTAGAACATTTTTGAAATTAGATTCTGAACAAATATAAGTCGAAAGGAACTGAATATTTTGAATATTTTTAAAAAAGCAATTATACTGTATATTAATTTTTAAAATAGAAAACTTAATTTATTTTCAATGATTAAAAATATTTCAAAAATTTCATTGAATTTTCTGTGATATTAAAATTCTTTTTACGCTTTTATATTAGACTGTATTTCAACTGAGAATTTAATACCAGTTTAGTCTAAATCCCATTATTATATACAGTATTTTCCGATTATTTTCATAAGTTTATCATTTGTTGCAGTTATACACTCGTGTAAAAACCCCTGACAAGCTCAAATGGAGCTGGAGCCTAAACCTGATTAGAAAAATTCAAAATTTATATTTTTGTAAAGCAACTAACAATTTTTTCACCGTGGCAAGTTTTTACTGGTGCATCACCGATAGCAGTGAACTAGCACTGTTTCCAGGACCAAAACCACAAGGCAGAGATAGGCAATGGGGGGGTAGAGGGGGTAGACCCCCCCTAGGATTTTGGCTGAGGCTGACCCCCCCTCTGATTTTCGAACTTTTAGGAGACCCCCCCCCTCTAATTTGTCGCTGAGCGAAGCGAAGCGGCAAATTTTTACTGATTTTGGGGCAAATTTTAGGGTTTT
>JAQIWA010000824.1:0-24698 GCA_034693305.1 Eueremaeus valkanovi
CCATAAGCTACGTCAAACATAAATGACGCCATAAATAACGTCAACCATGAATAACGTCACGTGACTCGATTATTAATATGTCAATATAAATGAGTCATACATAAATTACGTCATTCATAAATGACGCCAAACATATTTTGTGTTTTTATTTTATGCGTCTATTTTTTGATTTTTGTTTTATATTTATTTATTGAATTACATCAAATCGTTACAATTGAATTCAAATAATTTTCCAGTAAGCCATTCTAAAGCATTGTTTAAGCCTTTCACTGTTTTACTACCTGTTACAATAGTTTTGCCAGATGTGAATATAGTCATTTTTATCTTCTCATTATAATTTACAATTAATCCAGGAAATAGTTCAGGTTCTAAAAAAGCCTTGACTTCAAAATTTCTCAAAAATATAGTGAACTTCGGTAAATCAATCAGTGATTGGAAATCATAAGTTCCCGCAATGTTACATATATTTAATTTATTCAATTCGACTTTATAGCCAGATTTTTCTATTATACGACCAATTTTTCTGATTCCTCTGACTGCATCTTCTTTCGTCTTCGCACCTGTACATATAATTTTCCCACTCTGATAGACACAGCAAGTAACTATAGGATTTCTTAATTTGATTTCAAGCCTACAAAAGTGTTTATTTGTACAAATAACATTACAGGAATTATAACAAATTTTTTGTAGGTTTAACAATTGTTTAGACAAACGTGTTGTCAAAGTAAAATTTGTGATTATTACGGAGCTCATTATTCGAAATAATGATTGAAAATTTCATTTCAGCTCAAATTTATAGTTTTAGGTTCTCTATCTAAATCCATTGGCTCCTCCTCCTCCTCTTCCAAAAGAACTGTTTTTACACACTCGTGTCTCCAAACACGTATCTTGTCTATGAGCTGCTGTTTACTTGAAAGCAGAGAGTTGATTTCGTCATTCGATATTAAAAATATCGATTGTTTCGATGGAGTCTTTTGGTATATTGCCATAAAATCAAATTTTCTTTCCATATATATTTCACAGCAGGCACTTTTATAATGCGCCACATCACGGTTCAATTTAGTTATGAACCACATAAATTCATTATATCTAAAATATAGGCCATTACTTATTTGATAATTATTTTTATATTCTCTTATTTTCACAATAATATATGTGAATTGAGGAATAATCATGTGATATACTGTTAGTACTCGGAAAAAATCCCCAATTCCCGAGAGTATCAAATTGAACTCTTTCCGAACTCTCGAAGCCATATTTGGTATCAACGATTTTGATTTTCCTTATATAGTTTTTGAGCAATTGGAAATAAGCCACTCCCACTTTAGCGAGAGTATAGAAGGTCTCATCAGCTTAATAAATAATATATAAGGCATCATTTAATATTAAATTAACAGCAATGGTTTTCAAAGCAATTTACAGTTCTAAAATTCACGAAAGTGCTGATAAGAAATTCTCTAAAATTGTAAGAGTTTTGTGTTCAGAAACTGGTACACACTGGATTGATATCAGATCTTATTACAATGATGGTATTAAGGATAATCCAATGAAGGAGGGGATTTTTTTGACCCCGGATGAACTGGATAAATTGCTTCCAGCGATGATTCTTTCAGAGGAAAAGTCAATTGGGAATTCCAGGAAAATCACCTTCAAGATTAACCAGAAGCTCTGCTTTCTCTTCGATTTGAATTTGGTAAAAGCTGATGGAAGCGGATCAACGCTTCGAATGACGGAGAAAGACATTAGAAATCTTAATGCAATCCGTTCTGAGATTTTCTTTCATTGTAATCCAGAATAAACAATGTAATTCTCTTTAAATAAAGGTTTAACCCGAAATACTAATCCAAAAATAGATGCATATCAGAAAACAATTTCAATGACCTTTTTGCTAAAGCTGATTAAGTCAGTTCGACCAATCAGAATACACTATAAAGTATATAAAAGTAGCTCACGTTAGACATATCCTTCATTTATACATTGTGCTTCAAAATGTAACACATAAACGATCTTCCACCAGAAATGCTCCAACATATCTTCACATTTCTAATCAAACCAAATGGGATAGCATTTTTGCTTGTGACTCGACTTGTAAGTGTTTATTTCAAGCAAAATATTGAAGAACTCTTCCGTCGAATCAAAAGACTTTCAATCAAAAACAAATCCACGAACCATAAAAATTTGAGTCAAAGACGATACGAACTTGTACTCAGAATGATGCCTAAATTGGACAGGCTTTATATCGATTCATTCACATCAGAGTATTATATAATGAGCTGTATCAAAACTTATAACATCAAGTTAAAGAAACTCGTCCTGAATAGAGTTTGGTTAACAAATTCATCGATGCTCCTCGATATAAGCTCGTTAACTACTTTAAGACATTTGGATATATCTGGAACGAGAGTTAACGAATTTCATCTTAGACGCATCATCAAATGTTTAAACCAACTCAAAATATTCAAAGCAAGACCACTATGTAACGGTGGATATGGAAGGTTTTTGCGATATTTACCTGAAACCATTAAAGTGGTCGATCTCGGATTGGGATTCGATTCAATTAATAGTTTTATCACTGAACTATGCGCTGGTCACGGTCGAAATTGTATTCGTCTCTCAATTGATGGCTTTAAATATACGAAATTTGATATATTGACAAACTTAAATATAAAGGAATTCGACTACCGATTTCATGTGATGCCAAATGATAATCTGAATAGTTTGCTTGAATTAAAACCTCTCACTAAACTCGCATTGACTCAAGGATTGTATCGTTTGAATTATTTGAACGATACTAATCTCAAGCCTATTCTCATGCACCATAAAACTTTGAAATCAATCAGACTTGGAATTGATAAATTATATTCAACTTTCAATATGCTCATCACCAGCCAAACATTGAATACATTTGTCGCTTATAATCGTGAATTGGAAGAAATTCATTTAAATAAGGCTTTCTCAATTGATGATTCATCAATTTCAAATTTGGGTCGTTTGTCTTCCCTCAAATTATTAATACTTGAAAACATAAGACTCATATCTGAGGATGCAATCATCAATTTACTAATAACTACAAACAACTTCCTGAAAATTAAGCTTATTAACTGCCACGAAATTAAAATTGGATTTTTAGTACAAAGAATTTCTTTACTTAAAGATCAGTATCCAAATAAGAATTTCGAGTTGGATATTTCGTATATGGTTGGTTATACGTATAAGAGAATTGTTATAAATTCTCAAACTTTTTAATTAACTGAAACTGTTTTTAACTTTGAAATGTACTTTTTTTTCTTGAAATAAAAATAAAAAAATAAATCCAAAAATAGAAGCACAACTAAAACAAATAAATCAATAAACTTATTCAGATCATGTGTTTTCCAAAGAATAAACTATCAGGTGTTTATCAGTAAAAAGGTTAAATAAATCCACTTCACAATTAATTAGTAATAGGATTAAAACATAGGCTGTTTCTCACTAAAAGGATTAAATAAATACATAAGCTATTCCTCACTAAGAGGATTAAATAAATCAGCTTCTCAGTAAATGGATTAAGTTAATACATAAGCTGTTTCTCACTTAAAGGGTTAAATAAACACATAAGCTATTTCTCACTAAAAGGTTTAAATAATTACATTTCACTGCCAACTAGTAAAAGGATTAAACCTGTTTCTCTTCAAAAGGATCAAGTAAATAAATTTCACTTTTACCAGTAATAGGATTAAACCAGTTTATCTCTAAAAGGATTAAGAAAATGAATTTCCGAGTACCAGTAATCGGTTTAAAATAAGTTGTTTATCAGTAAAAGTAAATATATAGCAGGTGTTCAGATTAGAAAATTCACGATAATTAACCAGAAAATACTGGTTTAGTCATCAAAAATAAACATAAATTCAGCCAATCACAGCAAGGCAGAAAATGGTATAAAAGAGAAGTTCGATTTTCTTCAGAGTATAGTCTGTGGTCAGACATTGTAAGAATAATGAGTTTTTACAAACGTGATTCCTTCGATAGATATGGAGACGATCTTTGCGAACTGATTCTTGGCTTATTCGATAATGAAACTCAGCTAAGGCTTCAGAATGTGTCCAAACAATGGCAAAGATCAATGTTTAAAAGAGTCTATAGCCTCAAAATCAACCATCAATTCGTGATGAATTTCCCTGATTTGATTCTTGACAACAAGAAGCTCATCGAATATTTTGGCTCTGTAAGAAGCCTAACCATTGATTCATTCGTCTCTATTGACATCCGACGTATGTTAATCAATCAACTACCAAATCTAAATACAGTTGTATTTATTGGTTGTGGATTTGATCGAGAATTGCTCAATCGCATATCGGATAAACTTCCCAAGAAAATCAAAAGAGTCGATTTCAAGTGTGAAGTTCCATTCAGAGGGACATCGTATAATAATTCAAAGTTTGTCGAATGTTTTAGTATGAAGATTTATACTTTGAATGTCTCTTTTGCTGGACCAAGTCAGAAGTTTGACAAATTATTGAGACTAATCAGTTTCCTCCCTAATTTGGAAATTCTCTCAATATCTGGTGTGAGTGGAATCAACGACCTAAGCAAATTATCGTCTAAAAAGCTTAGGTATATCAGAATCAGAGATACTAGAGACTATACTATGTTCACTTTAAGCACCATACGCAAAGCCATTCCTACAATTAAAAGAGTAGTTTATGAGGGTAAACCGGATTTCAACTTGCAGAATTCCCTCTACCTCTCCAGTGCATCACTCAATGATTATTATTATAAAATGACTAAATCTCATTTCAACGACCAAATTTTCTTCGTCGCTCCAATCGCTGGTTTGTATTACGATAGTGATATGAAGATACTTCTCATGTCCATTTCGAAGCAGTATATGCCTTCATATATTGATTTATATGAAGTTAAATATTTCGTCTATAATTACATTTACGACGAAACATTGAGTGACACATTGGCTAAAGTAATACTCTTCAATATCGTCAATAATAATAAATGCATTCAGCATTTGAGAACAAGAGAGGAGTATATTTCCGCCATAATAATCGATGAATTTATGGAAAGAGCGAATCGCAATCCTCATTTAAACTACTCTATTACAGCATTTAACGCTGTTGCTCCAACCTCTCTGTTTGAAATGTCTCCTTATCATTTTATTAAAAAGCCTCATAATCTTTCTATTTTTTTGAAGAACAAAAATGTATTTCCCACTCTTTTCTAATGTATCTCGATTTGAAAAATCAATAAAATTACAAAAAAAATAAAATACTAATCCAAAAATAGAAGCACAAATAATACATATAAACACGAAAATATTTTTGTTTTTGTTGTGCGCCTTTCTTTTGATTTTATTTTTGTTGCACTTTGAGGTGTACAACGGACCATTTTTTATTTAAATTTATAAATTACAGTTTCAAATAGTGTTTCTTTTCCAATAATCTACTAGCCATTTCCAGAGGAGTTCGCATTTCTCCTCTGCACAGCGCAGTTTCCTTCTGTCCGGAACAGATCTTTCATGAAAATGGCAAACTTTTTTACCATATATTTTCCTCAATTTAGCATAGCTTGGACACCTATAATCCTCAAGTTTTATGTAGGGTATTCCCCACATTTCAAGTATTCCTACAAGTTGATCGCTTTTAATGCCAACGTATTTCCGTTTTTCCGATTTAATGATGTTATACAAATTTCGGATCACTTTCACTCCATCCTCACTTGTCTTATGTTTTATCTCCAAATCATTTGTTTCTAGACCGATACCTAGAATATTATTAGCAATAAAATTATTTGTTACCCGATCTTTTTTATTCAATAAACTTCTATTGATATTGGTTTCACACAAAACATTATGTTTCAAAGTCGGGGTTAATACTGCAACTTCTCTTGGATAGAAAATACCATCCATAATAAAGCCCTGAGCATCCATTATGCCACAAATCTCATTCATTATCACATCTTCCATTATTAAGAGAACGCGAATTTCGACCAGAATTTAAGGATTTTTCGTAATTAATTTTAGTTAAATTGAATCGATTAATCCTCAGATAATTTAAATGATTTAAAGCTTTATCCAAATCCTTTGAACTTATCAAATCAAAGCCTTCTTCTATAAACAAATTTTTAATCTCATTTTTGAAATATTTTGCTGGGCAGTATAAATAAGGGATCAATATTGATACTTCTTCCAATAAACCATTGAATTTAATCTCAAACACTTCCGTCAATCTTTCATAGATCACAAGTTTTGTATCAATATCATTATAAATTTTATCAATTGTACACTTGGGTTCTCCTAAAACACAAACGAATAGCATTAATAATATAAACATGATTTCAATTGATAATTGAATATTTCACTGAATAGTGTTATTATCATGATTGCATCTTATATAATATTACAGCCAATCTATCGTTAAGGTCTGTTCGATGATTGAATATACACTTAAAAGTATCATAACTTCCGCCATTGAACATATTTGCAAGGTAAAACATACAATAAATTCCACATGTAGTGGAATATATACTCTGAAATGTTATTGTATTGTACAGCCAACCAAATGGGCTGATATCATCTAAAAATTTTATAATTTCTCTATGCAAAGGTGGTAGACCAAATGAGTCGAAATATTCCGCTACACCATTATGGTGTAAATAAACAACGACCCAGTGCTCACCATCATTATTGCTTAAATCGGTATTTATAATTACACCACAACTTCTTGCTATTGCCATGGGTAAGTTATCTCTTGCAAAAACTCCCATGAAGCGATAAAAATTTAACAAGTATTTCTCGATTTGACGTGTATTTATCATTGAAAGTCTTTAACCGCTATTCTACTCAATGGAATTTCAATCAAGTTATCATACTCGCAGAAAATGATTGCACTAACGGTTTCAATCAATGGATGATTAAATCTTAGTTCGATACGCAGATTACCTTTCTTTATATGAGAAACATAACCACTTCTATTACAACCATCAGATAAATCAGGTGAAAAATTAAAGCCAAATAGTGTAAATCCATCATTATATTCATCTCTACTAATATCTATAGTTTGATTATTGTAAATCTGATTGGCTGCTTCGAATAGACCGAAATATTCTCTAACAAACATTTTATTGCTGAAATCTGGGTTATATGGCCTGAGAGGGTATTGACAACCATCTAAATAACAGGCAATATGTCGCAAAATATAATTCTTGAAATTGAATGGATTTAGATCTCCTGATCCGTTGAATGCCTCATTGCTTACAAGACCTACGTAGACCTTTCTAGGTAGTGCACCATTTTCAACGTTATTAAGGTAACAATCTAATGTACCTTTCTGAATTATGAATGATTTAACTTCTTTCCTTGTTATAAAATATTTAGCAGTACCCAACTCTAAAGCACGATTATGTGCCACTACAACCTGTGGCGATAATTTTGAACGATGAATATATAATCTTGCATCTAATATCTCCACAGAAGGTACTAAATGTTTATCATACATCAAATAAAATTTAGGATCATTAGGAATAAAATCAAATTTCAATGTCACACCACCAATAATCGACTTTAGCTGGTCAGCTAAATCCAAATGTAAATTCCCATACATTTCAATAACACAGCCTTTATCCAGATTATTACCATTCGGTCTAATTCTTTCACTTCTCGATTCGTTAATCATTTCCATTTGACCTGAAATATCTCTATGCCAAAAAGCTGATTGTAAATGAGTTCTTTTTGCTTCTGGTGAATAGTTGAGTAATGCATCAATGTAAGAAACGTAAGCATAATTAAGTGATGATGATGTAACTGCAGTTTGCCCAATTTCAAGCTTTATATGCTTGAACATTGTGTTCATCAAGTAATTAATCGGTGATATATTTTTCCAATCATCAGTTGTAATTGACTGACTAGTAGCCATATTGGTTTTAGCTAAATTTATTCGGATACATAAATAAAGTTCACTTTTATTTAAATTAATATACTCGTCAATGGATGTATGAACTTCAAACTGAATTGGCGATATATGATTATTTATTGTACTGATCGGTCGATGTTCAGTTTGAATGTCATTTTCAACCATGAGCTGTGTTGGCGGAACTCCGAACAAATCCAGTTCAGGCAGAGCAACCAATGATGAAAGTTCGTGAATAGTAGTCATTTTAGAAGAATGTCAACTTCTTCGACTTTTTCTTCTTATATAATCTTTTGCGTCCCTTTTTAGGTTGTACTTTTCTCCGTTTGACAGATTTGCTTCTAGGTCTTTTCCTTTTTCTCTTATAACCTCCTCCTTTTTGTTTTTTAATCTGATCAATTTTTTCAATTCCATCTTTCATTATGTTTAAACCTGAATCAATTAATTGATTTGTTGCGGCTTTGGTGAAGTTTTGACCACTTGCCATATTTTTAGTCATCTCTGATGTAGCGAGTAGGCCTTGTCGTGATATATAATTCAGAGCTGGTTTCAAAAATTTCAATATTTTGCCAAGAAATCCGTTTCCTTTTTGATATCTTGATCCAGAATAAGCAGCAAGGCCACTACCGACTTGATTTCGAAAATACTGATCATAAATGTTTTCACTCATTTTGATTATTTTTAAAATTAAATGTGTCTTTTATAACTTTTTGAAGTGTAAAGTTAACGTTACTCTCCCAAATTTAAATGGTACTAAATTTCCGGTATCATCTTTGATCGATATTTCAATAGTTTCAAATTCATTCAGCATAACTGGCCTATAATGTGGCAAATCGTAATTTATGTGTACAGTCTCACCAAATTTATATTTTCTAGGTATTTCCACAACTCTCATAATTGGCGCACATGTATCACCAATCAAGGAAGGGTATACAATATTACTATATAGGAATAAAGAATGATAGCCGCCAGAAATTTCTACTGGATGATAAGCATCAATTTTTTCACCTCGAAAAATATCCATTCCACCAAACAAATATTCAACAATACTACTTTTTATCCCTGAATAAACATCAATTATTTGATTTCTATTTCTCAAACCGAGAATATTTTCAATTTCAAATCCTAAATTTGGATATATTTTTATCGAATCGTCGATTTTGCCTGCTTCTAAAGTAACACGATTATTATAATCATTATAATGTAAACGAGGAGGCTTTATCGTCGTAAATCGGGTTAAAATCCCATTTATTTCTCCAATCAATTTTTGAGGCGTATCATAATATCCATCAGATATCTGTTGTTAAATAGTAGTGATTTCAAAAATGGTTTTTAATTGAGCAAGTTTATTTTACATATCAATGAAAATTACAATTTACTGAAAAGCAGTTTCATGATAGCGCTCAAGGAAATTCATATTATCAAGGCTTATGAGCTCACAATTTTCCCTATTATTAAACTGATTATTTACAGTTCTATTTCTAATGATAACAATTATAATTATTACAATAATAATTAACATAATTATAACGGAGGAGCTTATTAGTGTAGCCTTTGTGACATCTGAAATCATATTATTTTCGGAAGTATTCAATGAACTATTGTTGTTATTAATATTTTCGTGGTAAGATTCAGTCGAAAACAAGTGATCTTCTATTATAGTGTTTGCAGAAAAGTAATCAAAGGATTCTGATGTTTTGATTTTATTCTAATTATCAAAATATTAAAATTAAGTCATTATAAATTTCAAGAGTATTCAAAGAATTATCTTGTTTATAATTTGTTGCTGGGACTACACACCTCCTCGAATGATTTATTCAGAGTCGAATGTGGTATAGCTTGATCCACAGAATATGAATTATAAGTTGTTTGTCTTGTAGATGTGTTTTCTCGAGGTCTCACTGTTGGAACTGTTGTTAGACGTGTCCTGGGTGCAACTGTTGGTACTGTTGCAGATATCTTTCGAGGGGCTGGAGTGGGCGGCGGCGATATAGCCAGGGATCTTGTAGTTAGCTGGGGTATTAAAAATATCGTTCTAGGTGCTGGTGTAGGCTGTGAATTTTGCATAGTGATTAAGGTTTGACCGGTAGTTATAGCTTTTGCATGTGTTGTGATTTCGTCTTCATAATAGTCAAAATCTTCCTAAAATGAGAATTTTTTAGTTTTATTGTTCATGAAATTTTTTTTACCTGTGTATCCACTGATTTTGCGTATACCAATATAATAATTGCAATAATTACAATAAAATGATTCATAATTTAAAGTTAATTTTTCATGAATATTAATTATGAAACTGACTTCAAGTCTTGATATATATTCAAACCGACTTATTATAAAACTGACTAATTAAATATCATACATAATATAAATGAGAAAAGGAATGTGCAAGTTCAATTAAAGATTAGCAAACATTTCTCGTATAACAAAAATTAGCTCAAAGTTATTATACAATATTAGTTTGAAATTATTTCTAAAACTAAACAGTAATACAATCTACAAAACAAATTGTAAAATTGAAAATCAATTAGTAATAATATAGAAAAATAATAATTAGTGTGCATTGTTTTGTTTTGAAAGTTTAAAAATTCCAAAGCATTGGATGTTTTAACCAGTCTGTTTGAAACTGAAAAAATATACTGTTATAATATTCTTGAAATTTGATTTACCATAAAAAAAACATTTTATACTTGTTTAGTCTGAATACCAATACAATTTTTATAAAGTATAACATCCATTGAATAGAAGATTAATCCTTTAACCGGTGCAGAACCAGTAAAAAAATTTAACGATGAAATAATTCTTACCAAGGTACTTTACAAAAATAGAAATTTTTATTAAATCTTTTATCTGGTTTTGGATCAATCTTAATTTAAGTGTGTGAGTATATTCCTTGCAGGTTAAATACACTACCAGTTCATATCTTATTTTAAAAAATTTTCAAAAGTATTCAGTTTCAGTAAATATTTATATTAGATTACATTAAGTTTGAAAATTTTTTTGTTTTTATGAATTGTTTTTCATAATGGTTTATATTATGAACAATATTCAATTGAAAACATTTTTAAGCATTCCATTCTATTGACTATATTTTGTCAGAGGCAATAAAAAGGGGGTACAGGTGGGGTTATACCTCCTGTGATTTTGCTGAGGCATACCCCCTCTAATATTTGATCTTTTTGAGGAAAAAAACGCGGGCAATTTTGACCCTCAAAAGTCATTCATTGTACCTTATTTTGGTAAATTTTTTGGCATACCCCCCCCTGTCGTCAGACCCATTGCCTATCTCTGATATTTAGCGTAAGCTTTGAATCGTGAGCCACAAAAAAACTATAGGGATTACATTATTGAAGCTGATATCTTTGAGAGACTCGAAGTCAATATTTTGTAATTTTCAATTCTAGTCCCTCGAATTGAGCAAGGATAATATTAAAATATTATTTTTATCAAACACTAACTAACCATCTTTTAAATAAGAACAGTTTCAATATTGTACCCCTGTATTATTTTGTATCACAAGATTAAAAGTTTGTGTTCGATATGAAAATCTTTATATATTTATCGGCAATAACTTATTACTGTTTTATTTCAATAAATCATTAACTGCGTTTGAACGCAAATTTGCTAACGTGCTAAGACTATTTTTTTGTAGTAATAACATCAGACGTATATGTCTGGATAGGTTGATATGTTTTTAATAATCTGATAATTACTTTAATTTAAAGCCACAACAGAATTTTGCGATATTAGTTCAACCATTCCTGCTAGTTCATATTTAATCTATACTTTATATTTAAATATAATCATAAAACTCCATGAACTGCCCCTTAGGGTGGTCATTTGCCGCTACAATTTTATTTAAAAATTACATTAGTCCTAGGTGTTAATTTGCAAAAAGAAAATCAGCAAAACGCATGCAAACATAGCCCCTTGGTACACCTGTGATAACATTTTTATATTAAATAAGAAAATAAAAATACAGATTCAAAAAACATATTAAACTTTTATTTTAAAATTTAAATCCAAAAAAGTTTTATTGACATTATTTTAATTTTCGTTCAAAAGTTGGGCTAGAATTGAAGAATATTCACTCGAATGTTCTTCACCACCAGAAGGAGGGGAAATCGGTTCAAATATTTGCAGTGCATTGAGCCCAGTTGAGCCGCAATTTTGAACACCTCGTGCAGTGTTCGTCAATTCCATTTCAACAAGTAGACATATTTCGTACTTTTCTATGATTATTTGAGCAATTTTATCCCCAGGAGCAATTTTGAAGGGTTTACTGCCATGGTTAATCATGGTTATAAATATCGATCCTCTGTAGTCATTATCAACCACACCTGAAATAATTGTATTAATTATAAATTCAATATAAAACGGATAAATTGTTTCATACCTCCTAGCACATCAATAGAATACTCATTGCATATGCTAGATCGTCCAGCAACGCGCCCGTAACACCCATTTGGGATTTCAAGCGCTAATTCAGTATTTATAATTACTGTACTTTTCGGTGATAAATCATAATAGGCTGTAGAGCATAAGTCAAATCCGGCTGAATTATAATTTTTAATTGGTTTGAATGCCGTTTGACTCAATCTTTGATACTTCAACAACATATTAAAGTTGCCTGTTAAATAATAAATATTTAATTTAATTTAATTGAATATATTCTGTTTTACCTGCCAGTACAAAAGAATTAAATTGTACCAATCGATCGAACACCAGTGCACCAATTGAATCACCTCTTTTTAAAGTCAGAGTATTCCAGCCAATAGGAATTAGAAAGTCAAGGGAATGCTGTCTCCCTGATTCTAACTTCACAAGTCCAGATTCAAAGGAATGGTCTTTAACATATTTACCCTTTTCTTCGAAGTGAATCGACTTTAAATAACACGACACGCCAAGTGGCAATGTGATCTGTAAATGCGTACAGACCATCTTTTGTCCTCTCGGAATATCACTTCCATTTATCGGCGAATAGACATTGTACACATATTTACCTTGGTATTCTTGATATAATTTAGGAATGAATGCATTAGCACTAAGTGCTATATAAGGTATTTCAAATAATCTTTGCATGTTAGGAATGCTTAAATAATTTTATTAAATAATTTCAAATATATTTATACAAATTGATAATCTGATAAAAATTTATTCTGAATATTGAATAAACTTATGAACTGCCTATCCCGAAGTATAAACAAAATTAATCAAAAACTTTCTATTGATTTGTTATTATAATAATTATAAGATAATTATAATATAAATAATTTAAATATATTTTTGAGATTTGAATAATCAGTGGACTGAACTGTCAATCATTACATGTGCTAAACAATGATTTTTTTTCATTTTGCATAGATTTTTATTTTATTTATTATATTTATCTTTATATTAATATTTTGATGTAAATAATATTTATAGAAGGTATGTGCAAGTGTGGCAAAGACTGGACATGTGCAAGTACTGCAAAGTGATGTGCAAGTACTGTCGAGTAAAGAGATGTCCAAGCTCAGTCAAGACAAGGTATGTAGGCATAATATGCTTACAGAATAAAAGTTAGGCCCTTGGTCCTATATTTAATGCATAATCTAAGAGTTAGTAGGTCAGACTTATCTCAGTCATACTAGGGATGCCCACGCTAGGCAAATCTAAGGGGGGTGTATAGGGAGTGGTAAAATGACAGATTTTTCTCAAAATCTTAAGGAGAGCGTCAATCTCAACGGATTTGGTCCACTATTTTTCGCCAACATAGGGGCGACAGATTGAAAACTCATCGGAAATAGGCCACTCCAAGCTGGCCATTTCAAAACCTAAGGGGGGTATTTTGGCTTTAACCCCCAACCCACATTAGCCATCCCTACAGTCATACATATGATTGAAAGAGATAGGATTAGAGTTCGAATCTATTTACAATTTATATACGCAACAAAATAGAGAACTATTTTTGAGAAAATACTCTTGCAGTTATTTGACTCAAATATAATGAATATTCGTTACGAACTTTACTAATTGAGATTTGAAAGTGAATGAGTTTCAAAGTTAATAATGTGTTCAAGGGATTGAACATTTTAAAATAATGTTGAACCCAGATTATTTAACTATTATTAAAATTATAACAAATTGATGACATATTATCAATCATTTAATAGATAAAATTGTTTCTAATGTTATTAATATCGATATTTTTTAACTTGCACATCTATAGATAACAATTATTCAAATAATATATTTTTATTCAAATTTTCTATCTAATCAAATTTAAATATATAAATAATTTTATGCTGACTGATTAAAAAAATTGTTTATTTTTATCGGCAACACAGTTATTGATTTAACTGAATGCAGAGTTGATGAAATGTACAAGGTCATATACGAAAATTTATTCAATTATAGTCATTTATATACAAAGTTGAAACACCCATCCCTTCTATTATATAATGCCAGCATCTCGGTTATAAATTTATATGTAAAATATAGAGAAGGTCATTGGATAGATATTAAAATATCTGATGATATGCAAGTGTTTTAACTGAATTTTATCTGAAATTTATATTCAATTTAAAAAAATAAGGCAATAATAGTTCTTAGTTTGGAGGGAAAAACTTAAATTCTATTATGAGCTTGCACATATCAATTATTTTATAAATTATTATGAGCTACACTGAATATATTTCATAAATTATTTTACAAACAAACGATTAAAAAATTTGGGAAAATTTGATTATCAAAATAGATTTGAATTCAATCAATTTTATTCATAGATAAATTTATAATTTTGGTATAAAAGATGAACTGAACCGTCTATTTTTCATCTGTTGAGTTACTATTATTATATTATAATTGTAATAAAATTCTTTAAACAAATGGGAGACTCGTCTGTAGAAGAATACAGCAGTTCAGAAGAAGAAGCTCTGAACGAAAAGATTGAAAAGGCTAAGCGGCCGCGTAAGACAGTTAAACAGCCGGACAAAAAGAGTGAACAGCACAAAGAGAAAAGACCGAAGAAAGGTAATACTATTTTAAAGTTTTGAATATAATTAATGGGTAATACATTATAAAAACAATATTGAAAATATTTATAAATTTTGATGAATATCTGGTTCAGTCACTGAATTTTGCCAATTGTTTCAGTAAGAAATATCATGAAATAAAATGAATTACAGTTACAGCTTCGAATTCTAACGATCCATTTGGAGTGATTAATACCAAGAGTGAATATACTCGCTGGATTTATTTGGGCAAAAAGGTGATGAATATATTTATCTTAAATTTACTTAAAAAATAATTTTTTAATTTATCACCTCTAGGATTCAATTGTTATAAACAAAGAAGGTCAATTAGCTTTTGCAAAATATAAATTGGCCAAGCCGAACGATAAGCCGAGTTTCTTCTTCGTGTACGAGCTCGAGATGGATTCAGTGAAGAATCTTATGGAGGCAACCAAACAAATGGTCGAATTTAAAGAGAAAAATATGAAATAATTACATGAAATTATTATATGAAATAATAATGAAATTTCATTTCATTATTTTTATGAATATAATTGAATTCAAAATTCAAAATTATATATTATATGAATTTATATTGAAAAATTTAACCTAGGTTGAATTTTTGAAATATTCAGTATAATATTCAATAACTCCAAAAAATGATTAACTGTACTTTAAAATATTGAAATAAACTTTTAATAACTTTTGAATGTTTTAAAAAAAATGAAATTTTTCTATTAAAAACCTATTACATCTAAATGTTTCTAGAGCATAGTTGTGTAGGTTTGACAAAAAATTCAATAGAGCACTCAAATTTAATTAAACTTTCGTAATGTTTGTCATCAAATAATTATTTTCTAAGTTGTCTTATTGGTTGATTTTTATAAACTAGTCTTTACAAAGATTTCTATTATGAGCTTACTGTGAGTATACTCCTGGGAAAGCGCTTTCTTGCTGTGAAGTATATTTATTTTTCTTAATTTTGATAATTCTACATCGAATTGGTGAATAATATGTTAACATGCACAAAATATGATAGTCGTATTCCTATTCAATGCATTATATTTGAGTTTGAATGTTAAACACATTGCTTAACACATCTCAGTCATACATATTGTTAAAAAAATAGAATTAGAGTTGAAATGTATTGACAACTAATGTATTCCACAGAATATATAATAAATTTTTTCACTTCAAATCAAATGATATTCTTTACAAACTTTACGGATTAATGATAGAAATTATTGTACAACAATTGTAAGAATAATAGATTACTCATTGCCGTCTGAGCTAACACAAAATCCTTTCCTATTTAAAACTGTTTAATATATTTGTATACAATTCGTATATATTTGTGGTTCATTAACAGCACTATTATATTCTAATACAAAACAACATATATTATTGCCACCCAAACCAAACACATTGCCTTCTTTAAATATTTTATTAACTTTAGAAAAAATATATAAAAATCATAGAACAAAAAAATTATTGAATAAAATGAATTTCAGAATAAATATCAAACTAAAAATTATTTCGCGACAACTGATAAGTTATGCTCTGAATCTTTGTACCAAAAATAAGCACAAATTAATGTTATCTAATTTCTATGACTATTATCTAATCAAACAATTTATTGAGGACTGAAATACACATTAGGTTTATGCCATAAACTATTCAATTCCTTTCACAATATTTTTTCTCAAAATATTATATTCAAAAATATTATATAATTTTCAAAAATATCATTCGATTGACAGTTAAAATGTGTATTGACTCTTGAATTCAAAGAATGTTTATCTTAGATTTTATTAGGCTCAAAAAAAACAATTGTATAAAGGTTAATCAGTTATAGTTATCTAAAATTATACAGAATAAATAGTACAAAAATTCACTCACATTATTCATGGTTATACAGTTTTTACAATATATAACAAAATTATTTAATTAATTATATAAACTTCAAACTATACCTTCAAACTTTGAAACAGTTATCAAATCATATTTCTAAACAAATCAATAAACAAACCGATAATTGAAATGGTTTTTAATTACTATTTTTTATTGGGATATTTTACAGATTATTATTGAAATGATACTCAAAAAATAGATAACTCATTGCAGAGTCCAATACGTAATCAAATTTTCATAGCAAACAACTCATAGCAATAGTGATCAATTTTCTGTTGAGAAAGGAATTCAATATAAGACACAATTTTGAGCTAACCTTTGATTCGAAGACTTAGCAAACGCAGAATAGAGTACTGATAGACTTATGAGTCATATAGATTGTATCAATCATAAATAAACTAGATCATATTTCTGGAAAAAATCAAGAATTTTAATGTTTTTTACCAACTTATAAAGCATAATTTTTGTCATATTTTATTGTTCATTGAGCATAATAGTGTACATTATATTAATTAAAAATATGAGCAAGGAAAATAAAACGAATTTAAATATAAAAATTAATCCTGTTCATTATTAGTATTATTATCAAGAATTTAATTGATATATTCTTAGTGGACCCGACACGAATCGAGTCGATGGCCCGGAATGATTTTATACATGATAAGTTTAAATGATACACATTTTTTTAATATTTTAAATGAAACCTGCAGAAATTATAAAATTGACCTGGCCTAAATCAGCATATAAGTGTATCACAAAAAGTATTGATTCCCAATGTTGGATCAAGTATATTCAAAATATATTTATTTTTCTATGCATTCATCCAATACTATGCACATAAATATGGATTTGAAAAAGTTCAAACTCTTGAACAGCAAGCGAGATAACTTTTTAACATACAACTCATGGAAAACCATTCTATTGCCTAATTATAAGCAGGGTTGTTCAAACTATTCAAAAGCAAATGATAAACATGACTATAGACTACGATCCGATTGTGTGACTGACTGTATATATTATTCTTTGAACGATAAGTGTTCGCAATGTTATAACTGTACTCAATGTATAACAATAAACAATCTCTCAGACAATATTCTGAAATTAGATTCTATCAAGGTGAAAATTCGTAAGATTAAAATGTGTAGAATCTCTTTTGATCATTTTGACCATGATAATATTAAGTACCGTCAATATCGCTGTGGCTGAGAATATCAATATTATTGAGAGTGAATGTCAAGTAAATTGTTTGAGTGAATGTGAGAACACTTATTATGAGTATAGCATTGAAATCGTTAATGAATTAGAACATCCTGAGAATAGCCTATCCATAATAATAACTCACAATAATATGCCAGATCAAATCACTGAACATATTGCTAATATAGATTTTAATCAATTTTTGGGCAATTTTGGTGGACTGTTGGGTATTTGGTTAGGACTGTCAACAATAGCTATAATTAATTTTGTGCTCAAATTTTATTTGAAAATTTCAATAATCATACTTGCTGCTTTATCATATTTTACTAGCTGATTTGCCAATTTTAGAAAATATTCTTTGAATATAAATGACATTTTTTTGAACTTGGTTAATAATTTTATAATGCTGTTAAAGCTAAGACAAGATGGTATAGTTAAAGAATATCGCATATTTGTGAGGCAATTGTCAAGATTTTTCAAGTTGGTAGACGTTTCAAACATTAAAAATTATAATATTATATTATATTTCTGAATCTACTTATGTTTTAAAGATTCACTCTTCAAGGGCAGATCAAAATAGTCAACAGAATTGACTGATTTAAAATGCAATCTTTCGATTTAACTCATCCTAGTTATTCATTAATATCTAAGAGCCTTACAGTATTACTGTACTTTATGGTTAGAATTTGAAATTAGAAAGAAAATTGGATGAGCAGGGTGGAATTTTTGAAATGAACATTCAGAACATTAATTAGTAATTATTCTTATCAATGTTTTATTACGTGAGCACACATATCAATAATACTCTTTTGGATTTCTGTCCATTCATTCATTCGACAGCATATCATACATTCAATACATTTAATCATTACTTATATCTAAAAATCCATTCCATATTTTATAAGTGCCGCAAAATATAATCCACCTGAACATAATTATAAGTGAATTCAGTTATTCGAGATATCAATGGAGTAGAGCTGCTTTTGAATTACAGAATTCAAATCCATATATTTTGATATTTTTTATGTGATTACTTGATCTGAAGCAAACTGAAACAATTCAGTTTTTCATTTGACCCAACCCAAATACCCAAGGTTTACTGAAATGCGAAGGGGTAATTCAACCTTGCATATACCCCCAACAATCTATATTAGGCATACTTAAATACTATATTTGCGGATCTCATTTGGCTTTATATGAGCTCTATTACAATATGTCAGAGCTTTTTCAATCATAATTGAAACCTTTCCGATAATTTCAAAAACTATTAAACTTTTTATGACTTTTTGTTTTCAACCAATTATTCCCTTTATAATATTCTATTAGGTGAGAATACATCATATTTAAAACGTTTAGTTATGGAAAGAGTACAGTATGGCATAGGTTTAATTTTAATTGCATTATAGTCAGTGCCATATTCTGGGTGAGTTCCTAGTAGCGGAAATTTTTGGGAAAAAAATTTAGATTATACATATTATGATAAATGTTAATGTTTCTGGTTCTTATTCAGCTGAGTTAGAAATCAAAATTTTCAAAATTTACCCTTTTTTTACTCATGAGGCAAAATGGCACTAAATTCTGAACTTCTGTTTTGAAATATAGAAATAATACTAAAATCTTTTATGAGTTTACAAACAGTCGAGGACATGCTTGACACTGAAATGTGTGAACACTATGTATTGGACTCAACACTCGTTTCATTAATATTTATCTCAACTCTTATTATAATAGTAATGATCTGATTAAGTGCATAAAAATTTTGTCTATATGATCCATGCGCACACGGATTTTGACTGATCCTGATTATAAAAAATATGAAATATTTTCAATATTGGTTTTTATTATTTAAAAACTTATTTGTCATTTAAAAATGAAATTTGCTTTCCAATCTTGAAATAAGCAATATTTTTCTGTAAAGACTTGACAGAAAGTCCTGTTCCTCGAATGATTGTTTAGCTAAGAGAAATTTTCAGCGCGCAGATGGCAATAGTTCCAGTGTCTCATAGAGATGAGATCCATATTTTTTTAATAAAATATGAGCCGCATATGATTATTCCAAAGAGAGCTAATACAAATAAGCTAATAATTTAGCTTTTTGGGAGACAGTGGATGACAAATATAGCTTATAATATTGAAGCAAATTTTTTTAATTAATTTTTGAAAAAAAATTTCATCTAATTTTCACTAATTAATTGTTTTGACTATTACAGAAATGTTTATGTTCAAATGTTATGAATGTCGCAGAAGTTTTGAAAGTAAAGACAAATATTTTGAACATGAATTAGAAGAACATCACAGAAAATTCTGTGATTATTGTAATTTATTTTACGATAATCACCAGGATCATGAAATTCTATGTAAAAAATCGAAAGATTTTGTATACACTGGAAAGATCGAAAGTGTTTCGGAAGTTCAAATTGGATACAGTTCAAATGCACCTGAAAAATATGTGAAAAATTCAAGATTTCGAGAAACCAAGAGCGCTTTTAAGAATTTCTTGTCTCAATTTGAATTGATCAATAAAACTGAATATAAAGATTTAATCAATTTTTTCAAATATTATATGAAAGATTTGAAAAAATTATTTGAATTTCTTTTGAATAATAATGGATCTATTAAAGCACAATTTTGCTTACAAGTGTTATTCAATAGAACGGACAATGAATTGATTGTTGAACAGATCGGATATTTCTCGACAAAAACCAAGTTTATATCGCATATGAATTTTTTGGATCAGTTTATTGCAACAAATATTAATGAATTGGAAAATCAGTTACAAGAATATAGTGTGAACGGATCAAATTGGATTATTGAAAGAATTGTGAGATTAGATGTACGCATTGGTAGATATATAACCAAGTATGGATCATGCTATACAAAATTGCCTGATTATTTAAAGAATAAAAGAGCAATCATTAATATCAAAAACAAGGACAATAAATGTTTTTTATATTCGGTTATTGCGAAACTCTTCCCAACTGAACACCCATACCAACAATTCTATCCTAAACATTATAAAAAACATTTCAACAAATTTAATTTGAATGGAGTGGTATTTCCGATGGAACTGGATAAAATTGAAAAATTCGAAAAAATCAATTCAAAATTAGATCTATCTATAAACGTGTATGGGTACTTTGATATTGGAAATTCAAAAGAAATTTTTCCAATCAAAATATCGAAGAGAAAAACTAAAAATTCAATCAATCTTCTTCTATACAAAGAACATTATTTCCTAATAAAACATTTCAATAGATTCTGTGGTAATTCTGGTGGTAATTTCCATTATTATTGTCGAAATTGTTTGCAAGCTTTCAATAAGCCACAAAAATTGAATTTACATGAAGATAAATGCTACATAAATAATCCTTCAAAAGTTAAGTTACCGGTCGAAAATAACATCATGAGATTTGGAGATTTCAATCACCAGATCGGTAAATATAAAAAAATAAATATAAAAAAAATTTTTATAAATAATTTTAAAATAAAACTAATATAGATTTTTACTCTGAATTTTAGAATATCCGTTTGTTATTTATTTGGATTTTGAGACGTTAGTAGTTGACAATATACATAAAATATCAGAAAAAACGGAAATATATCAAAATTACGTACCTTGTGGTTATGCGATGATAATAGTGGATATAGATGGAGATATTGCAAATTGTGTGAACGACTTTCTAAAAAATTTATATGAAAACTGTGAAAATCTTTTTATTACTATAAATAAAACTGTACCTATGAAAGAACTCACAGCATTCGAAAAATCTCAATACGAAATTTCAAAAATCTGTCATATTTGTGAAAAAGAAATCGGATATTTCGATATAAAATGTCAAGATCATGATCATCGAACTGGGTTATATAGAGGATCAGCTCATTTGATTTGCAATTTGAATTATAAGTCACCAGAACAAATTCCAGTTATAATACATAATTTGAAAAATTTTGATTCAAATTTGATTTTAAAAGAACTAGATCAAAAATATTTTAAAAAATGCCGAGTTTTACCCAAAACAACAGAAAAATTTTTGAGTTTTAGTCTTGATAATATAAAATTTTTAGATTCTTTCCAATTCATGAATACTTCTCTAGATTGTTTAACGAACAATTTAAGAAATTCAGGATTAGATAATTTTAAAATAACAAAAAAATTATTTGAAAGAAATTATGGTTTATTATCAGATAAAGATTTAGATATTCTGTTGAAAAAATCTGTATATCCATACGAATATATGAAAAGTTTTGAAAAGTTTGAAGAGAAAAAATTACCTCCTATTGAAAAATTTTATTCCTCTTTAACAAATTCAAATATTGATGAAATAAAATATATGAATGCAAAATATATATGGAACAGATTCAATTGTAAAAATCTTGGTGATTTTCACGATATTTATGTTCAATTAGATACCTGTTTATTGAGCGATATTTTCACTGTTTTCAGGAAAAAAACCCTTAAAATATATGGATTAGACCCCTGTTATTATTATTCAATACCGTCCCTTTCATGGAATTCAATGTTAAAATATACTAATATTGAAATCGAATTATTGACTGATATCGACATGTACATTTTCTTTGAACAAAACATCAGAGGTGGTATAAGCCAAACATCAAAACGATACTCAAAAGCAAACAATATGAACATGTTTGAGAAATTTGAGCCAGATCAAGAGAAAAAATATTTAATTTATTTTGATGGTATATTAATATAAAAATATTGATTATTGAATTTTATCTTATTTTTTCAATATTTTATTTTAGCCAATAATTTATATGGTTACGCAATGTCAGAAATGTTACCTCTCAAAGATTTCAAATGGCTTTCAAAACAAGAAATCGCAGAAATCAATTGGAATGAACTGGATAATAATAGTAGCTTTGGTTATATTCTAGAAGTTGATTTGGAATATCCTAGTACATTATTTGATGACCATTCCGATTATCCACTGGCTCCAATTAAGCGTAAAGTAAGCTACGAAGAATTATCAAGCTACCAGAAAATGATCATTGAAGATATGAAAAAATATGGCATAAATTATAGACCAACAGAAAAATTAATTTTAGATTTATACGATAAAAAGAAATATGTAATACATTTTAAAAATTTGAAATTATACCTAGAATTAGGAATGAAATTAATTAAAGTACATAGAGTCTTAACATTTTATCAATCCAAATGGTTAGAGCCTTATATTTCATTAAATACAAAGCTTAGAGAAAAAGCAACAGACAAGTTTGAACAAGATTTATTAAAATTAATGAACAACAGTGTGTTTGGAAAAAGTTGTGAAAATGTACGAAATCACATAAATGTTAAATTAGTTCTCAATGAAAGGCAAGCAAAAAATTATTTGAAAAGACCATTATTTGATGAATTTCGTATTATTGATCAAAATAAAGCTTTAATTAAAATGAAAAAAACTCTTGTTAATCTAAACAAACCTATTTTTATTGGGTTTTCAGTTTTAGAAATTTCAAAATGTCTTATGTATGAATTGCATTATTATGTATTCAAGAAAAAATATAAAGATAATATTTCTTTATGCTATACAGATACCGATAGTTTTATTTACGAAATAAGAACAAATAATTTATACGAAGATTTTAAAAATTACATAGAATTTTTAGACTTATCTAATTATGACAGAAATCATGAACTTTATTCTGAAAAATATAAAAAACAATTAGGTTATATAAAAGATGAAGGAGCCGGTAGAATAATCGAAGAATTCATTGCATTGAAATCTAAAATGTATTCTGTTAAATTTTTAGATGGACAAAATATTAAAAAATGCAAGGGTATTCAAAATTCAGTTGTAGACAAAGATTTAAAACATGAATTTTATAAAGACGTACTTAATTTAGGAAAAATTATTTGTTCTGATAATAGGCGAATACTGAGTAAGCTTTTCGAATTACACTCAATAAAAAGTAATAAAACATCATTAACTCCATTCGACGATAAAAGATATATATGCGACAATAAAATAGATACTAAACCATTTGGATATGATAAGAAATAATTTTATTCACATAAATAAATTTTAAAAACTATAAAATTATATATTGCTAAATTTAATAATTTTATTATATAATTTGTTAACCATTTTTTCATTGAAATTTTTATTGGTCCTGAATAAATTTAAAAAAACTTTCATTGATAAATTTTTAGATCTAAACATTATGTATATAACACAATATTTTCCGCATGTTATACTTTTATTATTTTGTATTTGAATTTTATTGTAAATAAAAGAATTCCCATTGATTTTTATAAATGCATTTAATTCTTCATTCAAAGGTGGATATCCAAATGAATCAAAATACTCAATAGGTCCTTGCTTTGGTAGATATAAAGCAACCCAATGTGTCCCTGGTAGACTTGATTTATCTGTGTTGCATATAATTGAGCAAGGTCTTTTAAATCTTCTCTGTGGCAATAAATCAATTGGATAAACACCACAAAATTTATTCCTAGTGAAAGCATTTTGTTTTAAACTTTTAATTAGTTGAATTGTATCCATTAATAATCAGTTATGACATTCCTATTTCTGTCTATTTCGATATTATTATCAAATCGACCGAAGCAAACCAATTTAAGAGGATCTGGTAATGCAGCTGAAAATTTGATTTCAATTCTTATACTCCCCTCTTTTGGTAGATTAATATATTCATTACTGGATGCACTGAAATCCTGGTT
>JAQIWA010000825.1:0-24684 GCA_034693305.1 Eueremaeus valkanovi
TCAAAAAACGTGTATACCTTGGATGCCTTTTAGGCGCAGACATTCAAATAAGGGAAAGGCTAAGCAAAATGACATGATATTGAATTCATGTAACTTATTAACATGTTTTGTCTCCCTGGTCATCTCGTGTCTAAGGCTTCACCAAGGACAACAGCTTTTATTGTACACAGTACTATTTTGACACCTTTCTGCAATACAATGAATTTAATCTATGTAAGATAATTCAAATTCACCTGTACACTATTTATTGATACAGGGAATTTAATATTGATTTATAAAAAACTAACATGCTCTTGGTAAATATATATTCTAGTTAATTTAATTTTGGTTGAAAATTATTTTTGAAAATGTGATGTTTAATAACAGAAACGTATTATTCTGTGAATTATTCTTTAATAGGTTTTATTGTATTTTCTTTCACTAGACAACTGACACAGTTATCAGCAAAAACTGATAGCAGGTTAATTTTTTGCATAGGTATATCAACTTCCAACTTGAATGACATGGACACACATTTTGCCTGAGCTTAATTCATAACTCACTCTATATTATAAAAACAATTGAAAATAATTTTTAAGTCAATTCATTCAATGTTTCAATTTATAAGAATTTCTAAACACTTAACGCATACAGTAATGCACTATAACTGTAGAAATTCCGGCTCATTATTCACATCCATGTCATTAGTCTGGATAGCTGGCTAACATATGCGAAAATTTCGTTTATTAGATTAATGAGTACTACTTGTACAGGATTATCTATCTAATACACGCGATCCTATTCTCAAGTAAGCTATTTCAAAAGATAATGCAATTGATCTTGCAAATTTTAAAATAGGTTTGTAACAAACTTGAAAGTTGACCAAGCAGGTGATGGGTTACGTAAACTTGGTAATAGAAAGCAGACTAAAATTGTGCCCAACAACATTTTTAGCTCTGTATAATGGCTTCTGTTATTTACAACCTGTCTGTCAGTCTGTTCACAATTGTTATGTAATTTTTCAAAATGTTTGAGATTTGCATCGGCATTGTTTGTCAATGTACAGGGTTGATCTTAAGGGAAGCTATTATTTCAATCTTAAATTACATAGAAACTATAGGGGTCTAAGAAAATTGAGAAAGGTCTCATTTGAACTAGGTATAGTAGATGTTTGATAAAAATTTCACATGAAAGATATTCTTGCACAGGAGCTAGATACGATATATTTTCAGATTGACATTATTAATTAGATATTGATTTTAAATGAAAACTAAAACTTTAAACAAAATGAACTGTGTCAATTTTCAATGAACATACTCTTGGTCATCTCTGCTTTAATTAGAGAGTTATAATATTTTATCAGTCTTTGAATTAATCAAACTTTTATAGAATGGATAAAAAAATAAAATAAATTCAGCTTCAGATCAGTTAAAATGCTTTTCAAAATTATTGCGAAAATTTTATGAAATTGAATTATTGTTGCCTGATCAACCTGCAAGTTAAATTAGACCCTGTAGAGGTAGATCACAAGCGAGTACTACATTTACCCTACGATTGATTGTCTGAAGTTTTCACCAAGCTTAAACATTTTAGTGCTAATATTTCTGTTATCACACAATTACAAAAAACTTATCCGCGCTTTCACTCGACTGCTATTTTGTGAACAAATTAATTGAGCAAGATGATAAATTTAAGATTAACTTGTTTAAAAGAATAGAAATATAATCAAGACCAATATTCAGAAACATTTATTTCGATTAAAAACATGATTTAAAGCATTTATTTTCTCAACAAATAAGCTGTGAATACAATGAAAACAGTTATAAACCAATTGCTTATTAATGGCAACGAATCACTTGATCCGCACTCATCTGAGTGGTATTCAAATAGAGTGCAGTTCAGTTGTGGCTTTTGCTTTTGCTCTTCTATTATACCCTGGTATATTTTGTAATCGTCATCACCACAGGCAGACTTGAAAATAAAGTCAAATAAATATTAATTTAATTTTCAGCTAATAATCGCTTAAATAAATTTACCCTAACATATGGATCCAGACAATCGATCCCATCCCAGATTGCACAGCAGTAATTTTTCACTGGTATATTTTGATCAGGTTTATCAAGTTGATCTTGAGTAATATTCCAAATTTTCTCAATTTGATCACTGCAAGCTGGTCCATGCTCAGTTAGTGCCAGCATCATACAGGCCGGTGGCAAAGGAGGAGTACCTTGGGCTTTTGATTTGGCAATTATATTGAAGCAGAAAATGAGTAAACAAATAGTTAAGAATCGATTCATTTTTTTGTGTAATTATTTTTAAATATTTTTTTGTTCTTCTGCTATGAATGCAATGACTGTATGAGTGAATAAATAGTCGGAAATAATATTTTTTCGTTAGATATAAGAATTAAAGCCATAAAAAGTATTTCATTCATGCGGTGTAATCACATTATAATAATATAATATATGAGCTTGATAACTTGATTTTATACTTGTATTAGTCTTGAACCGATATTAAGTTATATCTACTCTTTTGAATGCGTCAGTGACTGTACAGCAAAACAACAACTGTTTTACAGAGATGACTATTTTATCCATATTACAGTAACATTATGTCTGATATAGGCATCTCTGCAAAACAGTGTTTTTGTTGTACAGTCATTCAAAAGAATAGATATAACGTAAGATCGGGTTACGACAGACTTGTTTAATGTTTTCCACGAAAGAGCGAAAATATTTAATTTGATTGCATTAACACTTTATTACTGAAGATATAGACTGTTGTTATGCCTACTAATCATAACAAGCAATACATTACTATTTAATAGTTCTAATGATAAGACAAATAATGGAATATTTAGTGAAAATAGGAAACAATAAAATAGGAATACAAATTCAATTTTATTAATCCATATCATCTTAATTAGAATTTCCTCAAAAATTTATTAAAATTCGAAAAATGTTTTTCAAACAATTGATTTCTATATTTGGTTCAAGCAATTCGCTTCCAAACACGAATAGCCATATTCCTCGGTCGCACTTCCGAATTGGCCACATTGAACTGGAAGTACCAAGGGCCACCAGCAGTACCAGCTTTTATTTTACCAAAGCCACCCTTACCAATAAGAGCACCAGCATCACTATACCCTGCAGCAGTCGGCGACAAATTAATCTTGTTCAAACGGGGACAGTCATCCTCCTGAATTTTGCCGAAAGCACCCGAAGCACCCCCGATCACCCGGAAAAAGACACCTGCATAATCCGCGCTAACATCTTTCCATTTAAGTGTCGGCCAAATTTCTGCCGGCGCCTTCTCTTTGGGTAACTGTACATAAGTGAAGCCAATGGGAAGGCCAAGGCTTACGACTTCTTTCCGGATGCTATCGATTGTAGCCTTTTGTGTATTAATCAGATTCTGTTGATTCGCCAACTCATCCAAAACGGACTGCAATTGTTTGCGTTCATTGAGTAGCACAGTCTGTATGAGAGCCGGACTCCAGGTCTGCATCTTCTGGCAGACGATCACATTCTTCTTCAGACAACTCTCGTCATCCCATTTGCCCTTTTGGTTGTCCTTGGGCAGCATCTGGAGGCAGTCCTTACCGGCCAAATTGGTCGGGTTCTTATCAGCCCAGTTAGTGTACTGGACCTTTGTATTGTCACTGTCCCACACGAACGTCTTGTCCACTCTATGCGCTCCAATCCAGACCTCGTCAACGATTTTGTGCGAATCGAAGACCAGTTTTGTTATGAAGTCTTGTTCTTCACTCGACTTAATCGTAAGCAGAGATGCCTTCAATTGTTTGCAGACATTCATAGCATCCGAATATATTTCTTGTCGTTTATTATCGAACACAAGCAAACATTTTTCATCCTTATATCGCTCCCATTCCCCGCCACCACAGGGCCCGTCATCTTTGACTATTGGCAAAGAATGATTGCCGCACACTCTTGAGTGATATTCAGCTTGGACTTTTTTGCAATCTAGTTGAGGGTGGTCCTTATTCTGCTGTACTATAGTCTCGTACGCTTTGTAATCGGGGTCTTTGCAGGCGGACTGCAATATAAGGTAAAATAATTCAAAATTAATATTGAATTAAAGGAATAATAAAAATAAGAAAATATTAAAACAAACTCAAAAATAATTGATTAATAAAAAAAAGAATTATTTTTTATTAATAACTGACCTTGACAAACGGGTCAAGACAATCGATGCCATCCCAGAGGGCACAGCAATAATTTTTAACCGGTGTGTTTTGATCAGGATTTTTCATTTGTGCCTGGGTAACACTCCAATCCTTCTCTGCTTGCTTACTACAATCGGGTCCATGGGCAGTCGCAGCATCGGTAACACAATTCGGTACCACTTGAGCTACTGATCCGGATATAAGAGTTGAGCACAAAATAAATGAACTGATTGTTAAGATTCGACACATTTTTATTAATTATTAATAAAGATATTTATTTCTGCTTCAGCTATGAGTACAAAGATCTTGAATAAAGAAAAATAATTAAATATATATTCGGGTTCTTTTCATATCTTTCTTAAAGGATCTCACTCATTATCTCAATGAGACACACAAACACACATAACCCAGTACATTCTTCGCTGCACTTTAATTATTTATTAAATTTGTTTATTGAAACAGAAATTGAATCTTGGTGGTATAAAAGGTGAAATTTTGAAAAAGAAAATATTACAAAGGATTTATTCTACAATAATCGCGATATAAAATTATGTCCAGGATACAATTGGTTTCACTGTATTCGATATATCAAACAATAGGACAGTTATCTCTTCCATAAGTGCGATCCTATTATCAAATGTCTTACCTTTTCTGCACAATCAGTGCATTGTCTCTAAGAGCCCGATAATAGAGCTGATCAGATGAAAACTAAACCGACGACCTTGTACTTTACTGAAATAAAAAACAAGATGGAATAAAATAATAGGAGGCATTCCTCAGTGTTCCAAAAAATTCCATATTTTTCAAAGATACAGGTAATTTTAAAGCTTCAAAATATTAAATTTTTGAGTTTCCATTTTCATCTTTTCTATACCCGGGGTTGTGTTAGAGCGTATACAAAACTATATATTCGATACTAACGAAAGTGTAATTAAAGTCAAATCATTTTGTTTAAGTAATGGTGAAATGATAAAGTACATTTGCCCTGCCTTACTCGAACATTGAGTACTTGATTATAACAGCGATAGTAAGGATAAAGTGTGGATAACATAACCACTCAAACGATAATAAAGGCAATAAATATTTTGAGTGATTGCCTGCACTATGTGCAACACGGGTGCAATAAAAGGCCTATTGGCCCTATTCTATTCCCTACTACAATCATTGCTTTGTGCACCAGTGTTGCACATAGTGTAAAGCGGGCAATCACTCAAAACATTTATTGCCTCTATTCTAGTTTGAGTGAACATGTAAACCAGGACACTTTTTTCGGACCATGACTAGATTAGTCTGTATTTTTTTAATGACCAAGATGATTAATGAATCTTTTTGGATGTAATTAACATTGTTTTGCATGCCATCAAAACAGATATAACTAGAGTCAGACCTGTCTAATTTTAGCTAGCTGGGACGGACATTTTATTAATGTGAAATTACAGAAGAATTCAAAAATATTTTATTTTAAAAAAGTATTCTTTATGTAAATCATATGAAATATGAATAGTTGCTGTATTCAAGCACAAAAAAATTAAATATCATTTGTAAATATACATTCTTTTTAGGGATTTGATTGAGTTTAGAACGTAAGCCAACATTACAAACGTTTTGGTAATTAGCAGAGATAGGCTATAGGGGGTAGAGGGGGTTTACCCCCCCCCCTTAGAATTTTGGCTAAGGCTGAAAAACCCCCGTCTGTTTTTGATTTCTGTTTCTGTTCGAGAAAAACTCGAAAATGGGAACACTTTTGGGAGAAAAAATTTACCAACATTTTGTCTGACCCCCCTGTCGTCGGACCCATTGCCTATCTCTGGTAATTAGCTATTAGAGTACTGTATTAACCGCAGAGCATCAAAACGTTTGTAATGTTGGCTTATGTTCTAAACTCAATCGAACCCCTAAAGTGAATATACAGTGTATTTGTAAATCAATTATTTTCTCCACAAAACGGCTGCGAATGTAAGCAAAACAGTTATAAACCAATTGCTTGCTATTGAAAACGAATTGTTATTTCCGCACACTTTTGAGTGATATTCAGCTCCAGCCTGAGCACAATAAGGTGCAAAGCTCTCCTTTTCCTGCTCGTACAATTTGTAATCAGGGTCTTTGCATACGGACTGAACTTTTTTCGAAAGTAAATCAAAATTAAAATTTTATTCAATAAAAAAAATAAGAAAAAAATATTTGAAAAATAAAAAATATGATTATCATCTGACCCGGACATATGGGTCAAGACAATCCATAGCTTCCCAGAGTGCACAGCAATAATTTTTAGCAGGTCTTCGTCTATAAGGCAGGTACATTTCTGCCAGGGTAATACTCCAATCTTTTTCTGCTTTGTTGATACAAATATATTCGTGGGCAGCTATAGCTTCTGTGGCACAGGCAGGTTGTTCTGATCCAGATATAAGAGATGAGCACAAAATAAATAAACTGATTGTTAAGATTCGACACATTTTTAGTAATTATTTATATATTAATTGAATTCTTCTTCAAATAGAGTCCAAACATTTTGTGATCAAAAATATTGAGAAAACATGTCTTTTATATAAGTTCTGGCGATCAGTAGATCAGCCCAAACATCAAAGCAGACAAAAACAAAAGTCATGTCTAAACAACTGTCAAAAAAGTCAACAAAAGATAAGTTCACATGAGTTCAACTGTGAACACATGGCAAGCATTGCACGCATTCACCCAAATCATGTGATCTTCAAAAGTGAAAATAAGAGTTAAAACTAAATCAACTAATTGTGCCTCAAATGGGTGCCTCCAAGGGTGTGTATCAGGCTCTTAATACAATCTGAAACTACTTATTCAACCAGGCAAAACTGGTTAATAAAAATTAATCTGAAAGCTTACTACTAGTAAACAAGTCTGTTACGAAAATAACGTAGGTAAGTTTATATTAGTTATTCATTGACTAATAATATTATTTATAGACGTTATTCAATGTCATAGATAGTCTGAAAATTCTCAATAAGAATAAAAACCATGTTATGCATAATTGGCCTGGACAATTAAGTATGTTTTCAGAGTCTGAACTTTTTCAACACTTACTTACACTTCTCAAATATATTTAGTCTGGGAAAGTTTTTATATGGAAACTTTATAAAAATACAAAGCGCCTATTGATGACACCTAGATAAGATTAGATCTAAATATGAGGCAAAAATTTATGATTTTCTGACCACTATTTCAATCGTAAGTAACACTCAATGAATACTAATTGTATAATAACTGTCATAAGAAAAACATTAAATTGGGAGTCATTCGAGTCCTAATCTGTACAAGAACATTTTGATAATTAAGAAATGATTTTTTATTAACCATTAATATCTTTTGTGAATTTCGATAACATTTGAAAAGCAATTATTTTCTCGACAAAACGGCTGCGAATGTAATGAAAACAGTTATAAACCAATTGCTTGTCATTGAATGCGAATTATTTTTTTCGCACACTTTTGAGTGATAATCAGCTCCAGCCAGAATACAAAATAGTGGAGGGTTCTTCTTTTCCTCCTCTTCAATGTATTCGTACAATTTGTAATCAGGGTCAGTGCAGAAGGACTGCAATATTATCAGTAAATCAAAATTAATATTTAATTCAAAAATAAAATAAAATATATTTCTATAATAAAAAACTGAATTCGATTATCATCTGACCCGGATATATGGGTCAAGGCAATCCATAACTTCCCAGACAGCACAGCAATAATTTTTAGCAGGTGTATTTTCATCAGGTATCTCTATATATGCCTGTTTAATATTCCAATCTTTCTCAGCTTGCTTATGGCAGCCTGGTCCATGGGCAGCTGCAGCATGTGTAGCACAGTCTGGTGGGGTCAGATCTAATGATCCAGATATAAGAGTTGAGCACAACATAGATAAACTCATTGTTAAGATTCGATACATTTTTAGTAATTATTTATATATTAATTGAATTCTTCTTCACATAGAGTCCAAACAGTTTGTGATCAAAAATATTGTGAAAACATGTCTTTTATATAAGTTCTGGCGATCCGTAGATCAGCCGAAACATCAACCAAAACAAAAAACAAAAGTCATGTCTAAACAACTGTCAAAAAAGTCAACAAAAGCTTGAGTTCACATAAGTTCAACTGTGAACACATGGCAAGCATTGCACTCATTCACTCAAACCATGTACTTATCAAAAGTGAAAATAAGAGTTAAGACTAAATCAACTAATTGTGCCTAAAATTGAATTACTCAAGCCAACTATTCAAAACCTATTAAACCGGGCAAATAGTTAATGAATATTTTTTACTAAATAAGGATAATTTTTTGCGAAAATGACGTAGATAAGTTTATATTAATTATTAATTTCCTTATAATTTTTTTAATAGACATTATTTAATGTTATAAATAGACTGAAATTCACAATAATGACTAACGGTAGAAATTATCAAATTTTATTGGAAATAGCTAGGTAGTATCTTTTGATTATGATCAAGGAGAGGACAAAACATCAATATTTTGATTTTTAAAGGCCAACTGACCAAGAATAAGACCCGAAACATTTTCACATTTATCATTACCGTAATAAGTTTTTCCAAAAAATGACCCCTACTAACAACTCATCCAGAATATGACACTGATTATGCTCTATGAAAAAATGATTTAAACTACCCTGTACTGTTAATATATTATTTCTACGACTAAACGAGTAAATGTTACCATCACCAAATAGACAACCATTGAAAAACGTGCGAACAATATTTTAAAATATAGTGAATTAACTTATACCTTGGTCTTTTTCAAAATAGACCTCTTCATGATTATGATATACTTTATGAGTTACCATGATAACAGTTGCATAGATGTAATTTTATAAAGTAAGTTTCCACTGTACCTTGTTATAATGAGATGAGTTTAGATTTCTGTATTCGGACATTTAAATATTGCGTCAAATTAAACTAGGAGTGTATACAATCCTTGGTAAGTTTTTATTAATTAAAATAACTTCAGATAATTTCCTGATTTAAAAAAAGTGAACACTTTATTTAATTGAGCCGGATTAAATTAAGAATTGCTTATTTAACAATCATTACAAAAATGGATTAATTCTTTTAATTCATTTTCTTTTCTTTTGAATAACATTTGAAAAGCAATTATTTTCTCCACAAAACGGCTGCGAATATAATGAAAACAGTTATAAACCAATTGCTTGCTATTGAAAGAGAATTATTTTTTGCGCACACTCTTGAATGATATTCAGCTTTAGCTGGAGCACAATAAAATGCATAGTTCTTCTTTTCCGGCTCTAGAATAAACTCAGACAATTTGTAATCAGGGTCTTTTCATACGGACTGAAATATTATAGAAATTAAATCAAAAAAAATAAGAATATCTGAAAATCAAAAAATAATAATTCTTTATTAAAAAATAAATTTGATTATCATCTGACCAGGACAAATAGATCAAGACAATCCATAGCTTCCCAGAGTGCACAGCAATAATTTGTAGTAGGTGCATTTCTATCAGGTTCGTCCATTTGTTCCTGGGTAATATTCCAATCTTCCACTGCTTTGCTCCAACATTTATATCCATAGGCAGCTATAGCTTCCGTGGCACAGGCAGGTGATTGTTGAGCCAATGATCCAGATATAAGAGTTGAACACAAAATAAATAAACTAATTGTTAAGATTCGACACATTTTTGGTAATTATTAATATATTAATTGAATTCTTCTTCAAATAGAGTCCAAACAGTTTTTGATCAAAAATGTTGAGAAAACATGTCTTTTATATAAGTTCGGCGATCCTTATGACAGCCCAAACATCAACAAAGACAACAACAGAAGTCATGTCTAAACAAATGTCCAAACAGTCAACAAAAGCTAAGTTCACATGAGTTCAACTGTGAACACATTACACAAGCATTGCACGCATTCATACAAACGATGTGCTCATCAAAAGCGAAAATAAGAGTTAAGACTAAATCAACTAATTCAGGGGCCGGCAGTCCCGCCTAACGACTGCCGGCTCTATTTGGTACAAAACTAAATTATCAATTTTTTCAAATTATACCAATTATATTTTTATGAAAGTGGGGTCAATTCAAGATTAGTTATTCAAGTATTGAAATATATCAAAACATTATGATTATCTTATGTAGTTTCTCTGTGGTAAAGGTGAGTAATCTTATATCTCGATCCGACCTTTGGCGCGATTTTTGGGGTTGAAATTATAATATTTTATTTTAGAATCAAAATGGATTACTCAAACCTATTGAATATATATATATTTGAAAAATACAGGTCAATACGAGTAATTTGATACCCATATTGATCATGTCAGATTGATTTGAAAATTTTCGTGAAGATCAGGTCCCGATTCAAGCGGCCAGAACAATTGTTCAAGTCATGATATTCATACTTTAAGCGATGCAATTTACTCTTATTCATTATGATCTTTATTAAACAGTTAAAAAATAATGATAAAATTAATTTGATCATTGATTCTGGCTTTGAAAAACGGTAATTTCTTGGAGTGGCCACTTACCGTCGGGTCATAAGTGGCCAATATTGGTATCATTTTACTCATCTTTAAGAACTCAATAATAAAATCTAGGAACAAATTTAAATTTTGCAATGATTTTGAAATTTAAGCCAAATGTATTTTTTCTATTTTACAAAACTGCCAAACAAACTCATGAGGTAGGCACAGTTAAGTTATCACCTCGGAGGAAGTACAAAAGATAATCATAATGTTTTGATATATTTCAATACTTGAATAACTCATCTTGAATTGACCCAACTTTCATAAAAATATAATTTGAATAATTTGAGAAAATTGATAATTTAGTTTTGGGCCAAATAGCATCCGCAAACGTTAGTATTTTTAATGTCCAGACTTTTATTTCATAAAAAGATTTTATTTTTCAACAATTATTTCTGGATTTTTCAGATTATTTCTGCAAACGTTTAGTCAATTCAGAGTCAAATTAAAAATCTAATTAAAATTTCAAGTGACTCGGATTGAAATATTAATTAAAATCCAAGTTACCAGACGTCCTGGAATTAAGGTATATGTCATGTGTCCTTGAGTGGATCGGACCAGGACAATATACTGTCCTGGATAACTTACTTACTGTTATAAGACATTAAATTATTGTAATAATTAGCACAAAAAAACTGTACGATATATGCAATTCATACGAATTGGAAATTATTTTGTGGCGACCGCAACATACCGATATTCGCGACACTATGGGTTATGACGTAATAGGGTATGTTTCAGACGCAGACTGGTACGTGCCCGTGCTGGCGACACTGATTCCAGAATGAATAGTTTGGGGGGCAGGACGGACAGAGTCACGTTACAATAGTCAGCTTTAGCTAAAATAACTTTATTCGCTTTAAGTGTATCGCTTAACGGCTAATACATGAATGAGAGAGATATACAGAAATACATGTCTTATATATAGTTATTTATGCATTAGTTCTATAGTTAATATTAGACACTGAACTGCATGTAATCGCTTATACATTGATTCGTATGCATTGAGATTCAGTGTAATAGAGACTGAACTGTATGTCAGTATTAGTGCATTGAGTTTTATATAGAGTTTAAATGTAACGAACTATTGATTCATTAACTCTGTTCTTAGAACGAACAGAATGCTTATTTATGCGCATGTATTCCAGGTTAAACCTCAAGTGTATGGAGTGACCCAGAACATGTGCTCATTCTGTTTATTGATGACATGTGGTTCGTCTCAATATTTATTATATTATTTAAATATAAGTTTAATGGAGTATATAATTTTGCCATCACTTTGTTTAAAGTATTTTCTATAATTTATTCAAATATGTAGGTACAGAAAAATATACTATGCTATTTTTGAATTGATCAGAAAATAGTTTTGAATCGCACCTGTCAGGGTAGTTTAATGATATGCTGATTTACCTTGCATTATTGCTATTATTAAAGATAGTTTTAATGATTCTAATTATTTTAATATTGAAAACTCAAAAAATACTTGTTTGCAGGTCTGCTACTTTACAGATCACAATATGGATTACGAAACAACTATTGATATTCTGATTGAAATCCTTTATTATAACAATAATCATCCAGCGATTCAATACAAAATCAAAACTGCTTAGAAAGTGGGGTCAAAATATTATTATTCATTCTTGTTTCTTTATTAATAGACCGTTTGATCATATTATTGCAAATGATGAATAACTGGCTGCAAATGATAAGAAAAGAATTGAATTTAATTAAAATTCATTCCTTTGAATATTTCTTATTTTTCTCTATAATTTATCTTATAGTCAAAAGCGCTGAACTGTTTGACTGTTATTCTGTTATTTATGTTCACCTATTGATTGATTATTTAGTTATTAAACTTTTTTCACAAAAATAATAAATATTTTTTAATATTTCAATTTTCAATCAAAATAAAACATTTATTATATCATTAGAAGACATAATAATTCATACTTTGTATGCATCCGAAGAATCTCTCTCTCTCTCTCTCTCTCTCTCTCTCTCTCTCCCTCTCTCCCCCTTACTTTTAATTCTTTTCATAAGAATTAAAATCTTTTTCAGTTTAAATGTATAAATAATAACAAAATATTTAAAACAATAAAAATATATATAAAATAATTTATTTTATGAGATAAGGAGTGTTCGAGTGTTCACAAGAATTGACGAAAAAATGTGAAATTAAAAATAAATTGGTTCTGAATCCAAGCAGATATACCCGATAAGTGGGTTAGGCTCATTTTCAATTAATTTATTCATCATTTGAGTCATTAGACATAAAATAGCAAATCGTGTGCTTAATCCCAAAAACGATTGATCGGATGAAAAATGATTTATTTTTGTTTTGTTTTGTTTCACATTTTTTAATTAATTATTTTTTTTATTGTGAATAAACAAAAACAAATTCTATTAAATTATTAATTGATTTGGATATGAATATAAAACAATTTCACACATTTGCTAACGAATAAGGAATAAAATATTTTAATGAGAAAACGCCTATAATTTACAGAATATTGAAATCTTTTTCATTGCTTAACAGAAAGAAAATTCTTTGCGACTGAGTTAGCGATCGATCGGTATTTCAGTATATTTTTTGTTTAGATAGCATTAATTAATGTTAAGTTCAATAAATAAATATTATTCTGAAATATTATACAATTCCGTTCACTTTAATGACATAACAGGCCCGTTCACATAACAGGCTAACTTCTAAAATTAAACTCTGTTTCCAAACGTTAACCAAAGCTTATCTAAACTTTTGGAATCGATAGCAAACAAAACGACTTAATTAGACTCTAAATTATGTTAAACTAATTAAAGTTGATTACAAACCAATTTAATACAGAAATAAAACATTTTTTTGTTTCGAAAAACATTAGATTCGAAGAAAAATATTTTAAATTTTAAATCAATTCCAGTTATACTAACAATAAATCAGCGATAGATTTGACAGAAATTATATAAAAATGAAAGAAAAAGATTCTGTTTTGTCACGAATCAGACCAATGGTTACTCCATTTGGTTTAGTTGTCGAAAGTAAGTCAAAATGAAATCCCAGGAGAAAAGACCACTTTTAGACTGACTCTACTCTAATGGGAAAATCTGTGGTAAACTCAGATAGCCTTTCATTGCCAGTTTGTCAGTTTGATCCATCTCAATTTTGGTTTAGCTCTCTTGTAGCGTCTGAGAAGTGAGAGAACTGTGTTAACCCCTTTTGATATCGATCTCTGTAATAGCGGTTGGGATTAAGTAGAAAATGCAATCATTTTATTGATGTATTCGTTTAATTCGTTTAATTAATTATTTCGATGCTATAAACCGATGCAAAGGTGTGCCAAATGTGTGCCAAACCTATATTCAATCGCCAATTGCTTTTCAATAGACAGTAGCTAATGATCGGGTGCTCTCTTTTGCTCTCTTTATTCATTATATCCGGGACACTATTTTCAAGAGTAGTCATACAGTATTCAGCACTCAATTGAATAACTGGTATTCAAGTCATTACATGATTACATGAAAATACTTCAAATAACTGGACGAGTCTTAAGTGCAAAACCATTTTGACTGAAAATATTTGGTCTAATAATGTTCCCAAAGCTCACGAACAGACCATTCAATTATCTCAAGCGCTTAATCAAAATGATTTGAATTTTGTTAAACTTATGTTTCATTAGTTCTATGCAATCAAAAGACCTGTCACTCATTGATCAGTTCTCAGAATGACGAGGAGCAGTCCAATCAGTGTGACTCACAAGTGGTCTTCATTGCCTTCCCTTCCCTCTCATGCCATACCGTTATGTTGTTTGTGAATCAGACCATTCATGTCATGCGCTCTACGACTGCAGACATTTTGATGTCATTGAAAGTCGAGGACTAATCCAAACACACATTAATTTCGATAATCTTTGGATCCATTCCAGTGATTGACAAACAATTTGAGGTAAGGATTGATCTGTAGTTCAATTGTCAGTCCAATGAATCTGAATGAATGTGTTTGCGGCCCAGAGTCAGGTGCGATGCCGTGTCCCCACTTCGGAAACTACCCGGCCGAATACAACCGTGCAGTTCACGGCAACTACTATCCGCACCGTTATTACGGCAAACGTATGTAAAGAACATGTTTTCTGAGCCGAAGCTAACATTCCTTCAATTGGTTTGCATTGCTTTCAGCGGACACTCCGTTGTCTGACGTGAAGATCGGGGAACTGCCCGCTTGGCTCAACCGCCGCAATGTCCACCCGGTGGCCATCTTCAGGGCAATGATGCGGGCCTTCCAGAGACACGCCGTGCGGTTTGTGCACCCGCGCTATGCCTTCCCGGGCGTCGGCTACAACCAGAAGATCGTCTGTCTCTGTATTTTCTTCTATTTAATTAATTATCCGAAAACACTCCGTAAGTGTGCACTAGTAGTACAGTATAATTGACTGTATAATTGATTGTATGTCTATTCCTCTCTATTGGCTTTCAGGACATCACCGACAGTTCAAGTATCACTGGTAGGCCAGGCATTGACTCACTTCCTGTGTGACTCAAGTGTTGAGTCTATTAGTCGTTAATTAAATTTAATTATATATTGATTGCACTTATGGTCAGAAATAATATGTTTTTAGTTTGAATTTAAACCGAACTATAGGTTCAGTTGATTCACAATAAAATTAGAATTGAATTGAAGTCAATCTCTGATCGAATTTCATTTCATTTATCAAAACATTTAATCAACAAAAAAGGCCACAATTTATGGGATATTTAATGAATAATTATTTTCTAAAATCAAGTTTTTTTTGGGAAAAAAGTTTTTATCAAACGATTCGAAACTTCAGAAATAGTTTTCCTATAAATGCTTAAAACGTTTAATGGTTTTGGAAACTAATTATTAAACACATTGAATGCAAACTTTTGAACTACTTTTCCTCAACTGTTTGACTGATTGCTCGTCAGATCAGTGGAGCTCTTGTATAGCACTTCGGGATTAAAGTGAAAGAAATGAGAAAACAATTAAAAATTAAACAAAAGTTTATTTTCGATTCAAAATTGTTTATTAAAAAACTTTTATCTGAATTAATAATACGTAAAATCGATTGATTAGTAAACGGATAATAATAGTTGCGTTGAATGAGATGTTACCTAAAAATATGTCAAATATATGTTCGCACAGTTAACTTGCATTACATTCCGGTCTGAGCTCTCAATAGTCAACAAAACAGATTAATAACGTATTTCACTATCGATTAGTTGTAATCCAAAACACGATTCAATGAAAATGTATAAAACGATTCATCAGTTTTTGTGTCGAGTTTTGGCCCAAACGACTAAATGCTTGTATTTCTGGCAATATTTTCAACAATAATATACAGTTTTAATAGAAATATAGTTAATATTCAATATGTGAGCGATTAATAAACGCAGAGTAGAGACCAATAAACCGCAATTCGGACAACCGGTGCCTCTGATAGAAGAGCACGACTTATATGAGAAGACACGTATACTTCTTGCGCTTGGGCTTCGGCTGTGGACACAGAACCGCACGAATCGCTTCGTCGAAGACATTTTTGAGTCCTTTTTGTGTCAGTGCTGAGCACTCTAAGTATTTGACGGCTCCGATCTCCTTAGCCATTGCCAGTCCCTGAGGGTATGTTATCGGCGCTAACTTCCGGTCTTTTAATTTCTCCAAAGTCTTGGAGTCGTCGCGCAAATCGAGTTTAGTTCCGACCAGTATTATGGGTGTGTTTGGACAGTGGTGTGACACTTCCGGATACCACTGTAGTAGAGACACAACAATTAGATTATAGTATAGTGCGATCTGTCTGGTCTGCTCTGGTATGGTATGCCTACCTTTGCTCTGACGTTCTCGAAAGAGGCCGGATTGACGAGTGAAAAACATATGAGGAATACGTCCTGAAAGCCATTCAATCAAATCAATTGTTTTTGAATTTACTGTTAATTAGAATCGCATTCAAAAGTGCAAACCGTTTGTGGATATGAAAGAGGTCTCAAACGGTCGTAATCTTCCTGACCAGCCGTATCCCAAAGACCTAAATTAATGGGCTTTCCGTCGACCATAACATTAGCCGAATAGTTGTCGAATCTGTGGTCAAATGTGAAGACAATTATAGTAAAACATATGATAACTGTATTTGCAATCAATGTCTTGTCTCATGTCTTACACGGTTGGGATGTATTCTCCGGGGAATGCGTTTGTCGTATAGCTTATCAAAAGACATGTTTTACCGACAGCTCTATAGATGTGATTAAAAACAAAATTAGTTTAAAGTTAGCGAAAGTAGTATTGGATTCGGAAATGAGTTCAATATTGTAATAGTTGTGTGGGTTTTGTGTTATTATTTCTTAACTACTTATTAAATGAAAGTAATTATAACTTAATATAAATAGAAAGTGATGTCAGAGAAGACCTTCAGCTCAGCTCAAGTCTGTCCTCAAACAAGTGGTACCGAAGTGTTGACTAAAATGTCTTTTCTGTTCAATATATGGGTTGAAACCAGATTTTAATAACAAGAATACGATCAAAGAGTGGGTGTTTTGGATCACTTCTGGCTCTGGAAGTCATTTGTCACTCAATAGGACTTAATTTAAATACAATTAAAATATAATTAGTTTTTATTGTCTGACAATAAAAATGTAAAAAATATATAATTAATTGAATGCAATAATGATTAGACATTTGTTTAGTCATACGAACAGTGTTTGTGAAACACATCTGAAATATAAGCTGTAATTCAATGCTATTATAGTATAAATAAATTATAATATAATTAAATGTTTGCTTAATATCTGTATTAGTCATCGATTCAAATGAATTCAATTATAATTATAATTAATTGCAATTTAAGTCTCTCTTAATCTCAGATATAATTAATGGACAAAATGTGAGCACAAGTAGTGATAAGTGTATGAACTGATTGATTGAATGAATGAGAGATAAGATATGATTGTTATGGTTGGACACCAATGGACAGACCCGTCGCCGACGACCACACATTTGATGGCTTGCATTGTCTTCTCTTGCAGTCAGTTGTGAACAACAATCCAAACAATAATTATAAACAAAAATAAATATTAAATAATTGTTAAAACATTTAAACGTTTGTAATATTAATATCACTGTTAATACAGATATACATAAATGGATTTGTTTGGCAATCAGACACTCAGAGTCAGACACTGCTCTCAACGCACAGACAATTGCCAGAGGAGTGGGAGAGAGAGAGACACACACAGAGAGGCTATGTGTGAAACAGAGGTATAGATAAGCCGAGCGCTGTGTGACTGAGTCTACTCCTACCAGAGCTACAGTATTGGAAATTGCAATAGAGTTTGTGCTGGGGTGTGCCTCCAATCTCAGTGATGGAGCCAATGGGCCAGAGATGGAACCACTTCTTTACGAATGGATTGAACAGAATCTGTTGAACAGAATAGGATTATTAGATTCTAATCTACAGAATAAATTGGGTTAGGCTCAAATTAGCTCCAATTAGCTCCAGTTAGCTGCTTATCCAAATACAGTATAATATACTGTACAGTAAACGCAATAATTGTATGCTTTGATTGTGCTCTCAAACTATTGTCATATTTATACGAACTTTGAAGAGAAGAGATTAAAAAATATGTTCCAGTTTATTCAATTGAACTTGTTCAAAAATCTATTTAAATGGATACTATTATGACATACCTGTACTAACTTTAAGTGATTAAGGATCTGTATACCCGGCATCTTTCATCATTGCGTCTGCACTGGAAGAACAAAAATAGCGATAATTTCTATAATAATTATTGTACTGTTCGTGCGATTCATACAATCGAATTATAAATTGTTTTCATTATAAGCGAAATATGTTTCATATGATTCTGACTATAATTTCAAACTGAAACCAAAGTTATAGAAATTTTTTTAGAGAAAGTAATGAATAGGTCTTTGAATGAATAGAATTTCAAAAATTATTTTATTTGAGAATTAATTGAATGAATAGTTAAACAAAAGAGAAAACATTTTCAAATAGTTTATATATTTCTAAAGTGACTGAAAGTTTTCACATCTTTTTTAAAAAGAAGATTTCGATTATATAATTGCAAATAATTCTTATGAATGATAAACGCATTTGTTTTTAGAAATAATTGATAATTATTTTCCTAATAAGTGTCAAACAATTGATTTAAGCCCTGACTATACAAACGATAATACAAAGAGAAAAGAAATTAAAGAAATCTATTATTACTTTAAGTTATGTCATAACAAGTACTGTAAATATTGAATTGTAATCAATACTGTATACCAATGTTAATCAATGTTAATCAATACGAATTAACATTTATGTAAACTTTATCAGAGCTTTTGAAACTCCAAATATAAAAACTTTTACATAAAATTTGGATTTTTCTAAATAATAATAGAAAGGCTGTTATAAACACTAATTATATTATTATTTATTGAATTTTGTATTGAATTCCGTATTCAAGCAATGCATTGGTTGAGCTTGACTTCAGACTTAAGAAATTAAAATTTCAATACTTGTTAATCATTTGTGTATAAGACTTAACAGTAAAGTCGATAGAAATAATTAAAAATAATGTTTGATATGAAGAATGGATAAGAGTTTGGAACAAAACAAATAAATTCTTATATTTATTGCACTCAACCGGAGGTCTTAAGCAATGCACTCAACTTATTGTTAGTCTGTATGCAGTCAATCAATCAATAATTAATTAAAATTTAGATGAGTTTAATGTAATCAACAATATTGAGCTTAAGTTCACTTATTATTCCGAAGAACTTATAGATTGAATTCAGTTTATTTAAAACTACTGTAAAAGTATTGCTTTGTTTTATTTGAATAGTAACTCATTAACTGAACCTGGATACTGAGATACTGAATATCCACTTATACTGTATCAGATTTGCCATTAATTTTCAATTCGATTATTTAAGAGGTTTTCCTATTATTTTATAATTATCTTTGAATCGATACGAATGATGTGATAATACGTTTGCGAATTATATTTTTCGTTATTATTAGAAAATTATATCTTATTGACAGTCGACTAAACGATTAGCGAATTACTGTAGTCTCGCATATAATCTTTAATTTGCTTTTCCCCCGAAAATCAATACTATTTTATTCGTTGATTTCAACAGAATTATAGAACAGTTTTATTATTGCATAAAAATTTTCTGACGATATGTTCAGTAAATTATATAAATTCTGTTTAAATCGGATATAAAATATATACGATTTGTTAGGTTTTAGATTCGCTTTTAATTTGTATCTAATATTAAAATAAGCTTCACTTTCATACGGGTGTTGTTCTTCTCAGAGGTTCCAGAGAGAATTCCTTCCTGGGTGGCATTTCTCTTGGATAGTCTCTGGCGTATGGATAGTCACGAAACACAACATTTCTTTGCGGAGAAAATTCGTGCGAAAAGTCTCTAATTATGTCCACAGAAGTGGAAACTGTATTACAAGTGGTTTCCCTCGAAAACGGAGGGAAATTGAAAAAAGTCAAGTCTCTCATAGAGTCGGATATTGTGACGTTGGGCACATTCAGACTGCCCTGTCGTGACGTCTTGAACGGTGGCGGACAGGGAGATGTCTCGCGCGATAGTTCTCGCGTTCGACTATATCTTCGACCTCTACTGCCGTGTCTTTTGCAATAAACTAATGCATTGGCTTCGGCCGCAGGTATAGGTGTGGGCAGGTATTCAGTGTCGACGAACTGTTCCCTTTCGTATTCAATTTTGTACTTGAGCTGATGCAAACGAATGTAGAGGAATATGGCGAACGTGCCGGCCAGCTCGCACAGGATCAGACCACAGACCGCAAATAGGAATGAATAGCCGTATCGGTACTTAAACATCGGGCCCTGGAATGACGACTTGGGCCTCAATTTGTTGCCCACTTCTGCCTTGAATGTGGAAATGTATATAACCATTCCGGCGAGGATTAGAAGACCTGACAAATGGGTTTGGCTTTTATTAATTAACTATTTTATAGCTTTGAATGAGTTATAAGAATAAAATCTAATCTTATTATTACTTGTCTTGAGTTTACTTCAGTTCTACAGTATATTAAATATATTTATATAATAAGTATTACTGTATATGAGATAAACGTATAAATAATAGAGAATACCTGAGAGTATAAAAGCAATGCCAGCAGCGAATGTGAAGACTCTTCTTCTGGTGCAGACGTGACCCAGAAAGCACAATAGCTGTCCAATTAGCAGGATAACAGAACTGATCAAAATGAAGATGGCTGCTCTTTTGGCTGCGTCTGAAGAACAAAACAATTGAATCAATTATTAAGCCATTTATTCGTTAGTAATTGGATTGTCTTTACAGTCAAACGATTCAGTTCTCAAATATTTGCGAATCGATATAATTCTGTTTCTCATAAATATTTACTATAATTCCTCTTATATTACACTAATTCACGTAATTCTAAATGATCTGAACTCATTTTCCATTACATCAGCATAAATGCTAAACATGGTTAGGATTATTCATTAGAATATTTTTCAAATTACTCCAGCATACTTTTAATATACTGTATATAAGTTAGTACTGTAATTCATATAAGAGCTCTTGCTAAACTTTTTTCAGCTTTTTATAATATAAGACACATTTATTCAAGTAACCATCGTAAAAATGCAATCAAGTAGAAACGTCCCTGTCCTCTTGGACAATTATTCAATCTGTGAATTATTATTCGATTCGAAAACATTTTATTCAATATTTTTTATCGAATAGAAAGCATTTCTATATATCTTATTAAATAAATACAGAAAAAACTCCAAATAATTCAATAAAATTCATTGATTTGTGCGGTTATAGCAGAGAATATGCATTGATATGAATATTAAATGAATATAGGATTTAATGTCTTACAGGGTATAGCCATAGTTGAGTCGTTCGGATCAGGACTATAGTCTTCGCTGGAGAAGTAGTCGATAACAAAGCAGTGCATTAATCGCTTGGGAGCTGACAATCAAACAAACTTTTATAGTATTTCTAATTAAGCAATGAATAAATTTTATGTTATAAGAGTTGCACTCAAATAAAGTATTCGGAACAAAAATAAATGTTCCATTCGAGCCATTCTACAATATTGCAATGTTAATCTAGTTAGATTTTATGCTCATTACTTAAGTTCATAAACAAATATTTTGTTTGATAGTCACTGAATGCAATAAAGAAGCATGGTAAATAGTCTTGCATCTTGTTTAACTTTGAAACGAATTGTTTGTAATGAACTTACGGTCATTGTGACAGAGCTGCCAAAGACCAGAGACAGTTATTTTCTCGTTGTATTCCATTTCTGGAGGCATTGAAAACTTCTGGTACTCTTTGTTAGACATGTATTCTATAGAGTGAAGCCATTCGTTGGAAAGTAATGCGATTGCAGTCGACACAGAGGAGGATATGGCTGTCAGAGGGGTTAATAATCTGCAATTCAGAACAATATAAACAATATATATATTCTTTCAATTATTTTCACATTTATTCCCTTTTTTTTGTTAAGAAATAGATTTGATTTTAAAGAGAACGAGAATTTAATCTTGATAAAAATAGTAATGCTTTAATAATGAGATGAACAAAGTGCAAGTACATCTCACTATTCCCACGTCAGTCATCAATCATGAATTTGATAATAATCTATATATTGCACAGAAAGTTCATCTTCTCCTGTATTCCTTGTCATTTTGCTTCTACTCTTTCAAAAGGAATGTTAGCTTATATTGTGTTAACAAATAACTTGAATTCTTTCCTCTTTAACGCTGCGCTCAATTCCTTTCTCAATTTCATCTTGCTTCAATAATCATAATTATATTAATATTGAAACTAATAGCGCAAATATTTCAATTCTGATTATTTGTAATTTATAAAATGGTCAATCATAGAAAAAGAAGACTGGTCATTACAATTTCATAATAAATAAGTTGAAATGAATTTATTGAATACTGTACTGATGAGCGATTTTCAAGTTTCAAGATTAGGCTTCGTTAGTGTCTTAATTAGATGAGACCAAGATTTTTATGAATGAAATCGTATGCAAACCTGAGTAAGCGAATAGATCGCACTGACATAATGTGTTCACAAATAATAACAAAAAAGTCGAGCTTTGGTTTCGGATATTTATATTGAATTCATTTTGAATGAAGAATCGATAGATATTTTCAAATTTAAGATTATTATAATATTGTGTCCGGCCTTCTATGTAGAGCCCGGATGGAGATCGTGTCGAGTCTGCACTTGCGAACAGATGCTGCATAAATAGCCAATATATTAGCACTGGTGGTAAACACACATTTCAGATACATTACAACTAGAAATTATGAGCACTCGTACGGATCAAATTTGACTGCAATCAGACTCACAAACATGCAATCGATTAGATCTTCTTCAAACATAGGCAAACATTTCATTTCATTTTTCAATAATTTTTCATTCAATTGATTGTCGAATATATTGTGCGAATGAGAACATAATTATAATTATATTTTCAAAATGTTTATCATTTATCGGCATTTAAACCACAAAAACAGTTTAGAATTTTAAATGAATTTAAGATAAATTATTAATTAATTCAATAAATTCTTTATTCAAATAGTATTAATAAAAGTGTAATTCATTGAATCAATAAGTGAAGCAATGAATGAGTGTTTAGTTGTGTTAAACTCATTTATTTAGCGAATATTACACTACTATTGTGAGAGCAAAGAGCGATTCATTCATTTTCTAAAAGAATATTCTTTATATCACATCACATAAAAAGATGAAGAATAACAACAAAAGCACAGAATCTCTGCTTTCTTATTGTGTGTTTGATAAACATTAGTGCGGAACTGAAGAACGTATCGGACACATCCATTGCAGTGTTTGATGGGGTTTACTCCACATCAATTCATCCCTAACTCTATGAGCAGCTTCTCTATGAACTTAAAGTCTTAGTTTTGAGTTGAGTTAGCATTGGATTGCATTTGTTGTGCGACTGACTATAAAAGAAGTTCACAAAAATCAATAATCAGTTTAACCGTTTGTTGCTCTTCTCTGTCCTTTCATTTCATTCAATTCACTTCTCATTTGGATTTGAAATGATTTTAAGTTTAATCAAAATATAGATATTTTAATGAATTCAAAATTAGATAAACAAAAATCATTTCTATTCTTCTCTTATAAGTTAATGATAAGCATATAAGTCATACATCGCTGAGAAATAATATTATCCTTTCGTTTGTTCATCGATTATATTATGCAAATATGATATACCGGTCCGGCAGTGCTATTATGAGAAATGACAAATATATCTGCCTTTAATCTCATCTGTTCTTCATTTAATAATTTATGCAAATTTTTGGTTAAAAATATCAAATAATAAACTATCGATTCTCTCGTTTTGACTTTTACACCATTCAGTCGCTTAGATATTCAAACGTGTTTGACCCTGTTATCTTATATTTGATAACTAGGGTTTCAGTTATCTGTTTTTGATAACTTCTGATCTCTTTCAACGATTTCATATCAGTTTGAAATCAGATAAACTGATATGAAATCGTCGAAAGAGATCAGAAGTTATCAAAAACAGATACCTGTAATACATGAGTCACACAATTCTAGACAAGGCATACCTTTTCGATAGAAATGTTAACAACAATTAATTAAACATTTATTTAAAAATTACAATTTTTTTTCTAAAAACAAGCAAGGTAAATGCCTATACATCATTATTCAGAGAACAGCTTGTTACTCTTTCCTAGGGATGGCCAGACTCGGCGAAGCTAGGGGGGGTATAGGGAAGGGTAAAATGGCGGATTTTTCGGCTCAAACCCTAGGGGAGGTAAAATGGCGGACAGGAAATAGGCGCCATTTTGAATTAAGACCGGAAATAGGCCTTTTTTGCCCCAAATTCGGCTAAATTGCGTTAAATTAAGCTTAATTTAGCCTTAATTGGTGTTAATTTAATAGAATTAAGCCGAAATTTGGTCAAATTCGGTTAA